>JAPMOB010249610.1:53036-77040 GCA_029875015.1 Lepomis gibbosus
CTCTTTCAAACTCCTCAAAAAATAGTACAATGGTGTGAAATAGATGGGAGACGGCAGGGCGAATATGTAATCCCTCTCACTGCCTCTTCACTGCTAAGTGAATAAAACATTTGTGTGAGTGCGCAAATGAAAATAGAAATAACAAGTTGCACTACTAAAATGGTGAAGGAAGAAGGGATGATAATTATTAACTGCTTTGTGAGACAGGAAGGGGGGGCGGGTGTCGGTGTGTGCGCGGGTGGAGCTGCTATGCCACATACTGTGATAAAGTCAAGCAACTAAAATAACTCTGATCAGAGCAGCTGCCAGTAGTACTGGAAGCTTAATGAATTATCTATCTATATGTCACTAAGAGCATTGTAAATGAATGTCACAAAGACTTTCATCACTTTCTCCACCTCCTTGAAGTACTCGCAAAATAAAACAATTGTATCAGTCTACAGCAGTGGAGCTGAGAGCGGCTATCAACCAAATAATGATGCTGAAATAAACAGATGGCACTCTCACAGAATGATGCTTCCTCACCTGGTGTTGGACTGGTAAATCTTTACAAATGCAGTTGCTAATCTATGTGTGCAAGTCATATATTTAGCCATCTGCTAATACTAGGACATGCCCAAGTATGCTTCATGGTGGATGTGGAATTAATAAAATGTATCTAGAGAAAACAAAACAATTTATCCTGCACTCAGCAAGTGCAGCGAATCTACTGTAGCAAAAGTGCGTCTGTTCTTGGCAATAACTTGTTGTGCTGATAATAATTCTAGGTCTGTGACTTTGAAGATAAACATTTGTTTGTTTCCACTTGGAAAGAACACATTGAGGTATAGCAGTTTCATGAAGCCATATATACAACCAAACATTAAAAAATAAAAAGATAATAGAAGGTTAAATATTCAGCAATAAAACAAGATTATAGTCAAGATAAGAATACTACATCAGATGGAAGCGTTAATCTGTATTATTCACATATTATTCAGTCGCATCACTGACAGTCTAACACAGCATTTAACTCTGCTGTAAGAACCTTTTGGATTCAGATTTTGGTACTGGTTTCTTGGTTCTACTGATTTTAGCAGTTATATTTCAGGACTGTCAGTTTTTGTTGTGACACCAACTATGGATAATGTGACAGGAGCGGCAGTGTGTAGATATATGCTGGATGTGTGTCACCACATGTTCTGCCAACACAAGCCTGTGAAGGTGCTGCTAGGTATTCTGGCTGGGATATTTAAAGCAGGATTGCTGTGATGCTAATAGTGTGATATTTCAAGCTATGAGCTGGGTTCAGGCTGCTGGCTATCTGAGATACACACACACACACACACACACACACACAGAAGCACAAGTTACTAAAAGACAACACTGCCTCACTGGCTCCTATGAATTTATATGTCCTGGTATCAGGAATGGTGTGATTCATGTTTTCATACCAAGTGATAAGGAGCTATTATAGACTTGATTCCGTGTCTTAGTCTGAGGTTTTAATCCAGCTGCCAAACTCAATTTAGTCAAATCTTTTTGAATGTCATAAAAAATGAAATGCAACTTTTCGTCCAAAAAGATTGAAATGAATAAGTGAAGCAAATGTCAGGAAAAGAAAATCCTGCAGAAATGTGGAAGTTGGAGTCTTTTAAGTACAGATAAGGCCCCAGCCATTTTCTATGGACTTACAGATGTGCAGTTTGAGGACAGCATGCTGTGTTAATCTTTATGAGCAGTCCGAGTGGTTGTTTACCAATCCAGCTGCTGTGTGTCAGACCTGTGAATGCTGCTGCCACCACCACTACTACAGCAGAGACACAGATTACACACACACACACACACACACACACACACTTAAAGAATGTTAAACATTTATATTGCAAACAACACCTATACCCAACATGAAGTAAAAATATTGTACATATTCTCAATCAATCAAATAACAAGTCGGTAAATTTAGATTAAATTCACTGAGGTAAAGGTGTGTTGCTATGAATTTTTAGCTAATATCTATTATATATTTCGATATTTTAAATCTATTACGATGTTCAGTTTTGAAGACTCCATTTGTGGATAGGAATGCTAAATTGTCAGGCAGATTTAATTAGGGGTAGGCTATTTTTTACTTTTCAACTTTATGTTTGGATTTTTTCTTTCATTTTTTTTATTGCTGGTAGTTTCATTTTTCTTTCAGAATATTTTGTGTTGAGTATTTCAATGTTCCCAGACTGATGAGGAACTTTGTAGAGCTGCATCTAGATGCATGTATTGTATGTGTATTTGTTTCTTTTGACCTTCATACACGGATAACTGAGTTGGCTTGATTAGTTTGTTGATGATTTCTGTTTCTGGATTGTTTATGGTAATTCTACCATATTCCACTCTAAGCACTTTACACTACATGCCACATTCATCCATTCACATTCATTCAAACAAGAAACTAATTATTCACATACATTTACCACTGATGGCACAGCTCTCAGGAGCAATTTGGGAGTGAGGGGATCTAGGACATGCAGACTTGAACCACCAACCTCCCGATTAGTTGGCGACCCTAACTACCTGCAGAAATACAGGCTTATTCAACGTTGGCTGGATGAGGACCAAGGCTTCCATATGCACAACCTATGTGAAGTCATTTTCAGATACAAAGACTCCTAGGATGAGGAAACAACTACAATGGTACAGTATTATTATTATAATTTTGATAAGAATATACAGGTTATTGAGAAACCATTGCGATGTGTTGATGTAATAAACATTATTTAATTTGTTATGGCCACTCTTCAGTGAAATCATATTCTCCAAACTTAGTAAATTGAATTTTTTTCAGAGAAATCGAAGGATGTTGGTGTTCTCTATTGGTTGAGACACTTCTCCTATTTCTGAATATAAGTAAAATATTTTAAAACCAGTTGGCTCATCTAAAAAATACATAATTACAAAGCTGAAAATTGGGCAGTTTTTGCCTGCCATTCATACTCAGGGCCACATTTGTCCATCCCTGCATCAACATATAATTCTTTAATGGTTTTCAAAATAGTTAGTTTAGTTGTTCTTAGAAATACAATAATTACATATTGTAATTCTAGATTTTATGAGTATAGATGCAGATCTCTAAGGCTATTGCTAGTGGGTTTATCCCTCGCGCGCATGTGCAACGCGGAAGAGCTTTGTTTATGCCCACTAGCAGCATGGGTCACAAGTAGCTGTGAGACCTGGCAATCTGGAGCTACAATACGTAACTATAATCACTATTTCCAAATGGCTTTGACCTCTAAGGCTATCACTAGTGGGTTAGAGGTGAAGCAGGATGACTCTAAGCCTCACTGGTTCCATATGATACCACCAAGCAAAGACACATCTGCCCTCATAATAAGTAATAAAACAGTCCCAGCCAGCATGGCTCAATACATAATGAAGCACCACACATGCCCAATGGAGCAGCGTAGTAGAATATCACATATTCTCCATGTCTACGAGGCTGGGGACAGAGAAGGGAGCCCTGCAGCTGTTTAAGCATAGTCGAAGGTTGTGCACTATGACAGTACCAACTGCAGACACAGCAGGGCTAACACAAGCAGAGGTTCTCCATGCCCCATTCAGCGGAGGAGATACACAACGCACACATACAGATGACGATCAGATCAGAAAACCGAACAGAAAAGTGGACAAAAGAGCATGGAGAAGAACAAGAGGATGCAGTACGTATGTTGTCCACCGTCATCCCGCTATGCAGCGCCACAGAGGAAGAGATGACTCTTCGTGGAGTGTGCTCTGATGTGTGTGCTTGGTGTGACTGAGACAGACACGGACAGTGTTTATTCCAAAACAGCAACATCACACAATCTCAACCTATAAAATATCAGTCGTTTGCTCTGGGCGACGAGGGTCAGACCAACAGCAAGCAATCCGCTTTCTAGATGTTGTTAGCCGCAGCTAATTGCGGGAAGCGTGGTCACACAGCTTCGCCCTGTTCGGCTGATCCACGGGAAAACCACAAGTTAGCTTCATGTTCATGTTAGCTTCACGTTAGCTTTCTGTTAGCTAAACCTTAGCTTCACAAGCAACTTAGCCACAGTTGCTAATCCCCAGACATAGGGGGAAGCCTTCCTACCACCGACAAGAAGATAGCAGGCAGAGAGGGAAATCCCAGGGTTCCCTGGGAGCGTCCCTCATGACAGCAGCCAGGATTCATTGTGTCCTTACTGGAACCCAGAAGAGGTTTTGCTAAGATTTGGCCTCTTGTGGAGATTTGAACTGAGATAAGGACTCCTTAATTGGTGGTTGAACTGTGGGTTTTTATTAAGCAATGACTATAATACACTTTGTATTTCTTGTCGTCTGTACCTTTAAAATAGCCTACCTGGTTGTTGGTGATTGTTCATTACGGTGGAGTGATTGTGTACTGAAAGACATGGGTCCTTTGTGAATGCAAACATGCATGTAATGTTTTGTGTAAATATACTGACCATTGAATGGCAACATAATTGACGTTAAATGATGCCTAAATGAGCTGAATGTTACTCTGTCATGGCGCGCATACATTTCAAAAGTGGCAGTTAAAATTGCTGAGTGGCAACAAAAAAATACTGTTTGGCAGGCTGTGAAAACAGTCCATTTCAGACCCTGCAAACAATGATGGATTAGTAATTAATGAAAACATTCATATCCGATAGACTAAATGCCAAAATGTCCACATTTGGTCCGTTATTTCTTATATTTTTCTTTATATGCCCATAATCAAAAAAATTTGGACACCAATGCTTTAGAGCCTCTCAGAGCCGCTAACTCAAAACAGCTACCACAGAAACTTTCACAGAGGGCCATTAATGTGTATCACTCTCTGCCACACTGCTCTGTGTTTCCTACCTCCTACACTACGCAGCCATGAGGCCGTAAAGGCTTGACTTACATAGTCCTCTGCTGCATCTTTAAACACAATGGGAGGGAGGGCAACAGCAGAATTTGGGAGTTCAATTTCCATGTTAAATTAAATGCAGTATGTTGTGGGTCCAATGGTCTGTTAACATTCAGAATCTAATATTTATAGTTTGGTCTTCCAGGCCTGAATGAATGACTAATGGAAAAGTGTGCGTCGATAGTCTAGGTCAGCTTCCCTTGAGCACAGGAGGGACAGATGTTTACCTAGTCCCTGATGGCTAGTACACCTCAGACGCCGCCAGGCTTTGTCCAGCCAGCACAGTCCACAACTGTACAGCAACTGTTGGGGCTGTCTGAAAGCTTGGGTCCTGGAAGAGATGCCAATAAGGCCCCGTCCTCCCTCTGCTGATGGAAGCTGCTTGAAGTCCACTATCAGCTGCTGTACCTTCTCATCAAGACCTGGTGGTGGCAGTAGCAATGTGAGACTGTGCCCTAGCATCAAGGAAACCAGGTTATTTTTGACTAAAACCCTTCCTATGTAGACAGCTGGGGTAGCAGCCTATTCCACTTAGAATTCATTCACCTTCTCCAGCACACCATGCAAGTTATTTTTCTGATACTCCTACAATTTGCCCTACCACAAACCACTCGGCAGACTGGGAACCACTAACAACGCCTCATTCTTCCCCAAGTCTACCTTAGCAGACAAGGCTCATACTTACCCAGACAATCAAAGGATCCCTGGACAATAACGTTGACAAAGTCCACATAAGCAGACACTACAATAGGCTGGTTCTGCATCAACCCAGGGAGAACCCACTCAGTCTGGACCTTAGTCTACAGAAGCTGGCCCGGGATAGCAGAGAAAGAAAGGGAGAGAGAGAGAGTACCAGAGAGTGTATTTTTGTCTTTTAGAAGCAGGGCAGCTCCTCTGAGAAGAATATGTGCTATCCTCTACAGAGCAGATATACTTAAAATACACATATACTTACAAAGATGCAGTTCTCATTGTACTATGCGCGCACACACATCACACACACACACACACGCAAACCCAGCACAAATATGCATTTATTCAAATACCGTTGTGATCACTGATAGCTCACCTTATAGGAAACAAAGAAGCAGCGTACATGTAAAACAAAAAACACAAAGAAACAGTGCCAAAATCCCTCTAGTCCATCAATTTTCATCATTCATCATTTGCCCCTGTGGCGCTGACATGACGTTACTTATCCCATTAAAGGAGAACGCACCACTCTCTCCTCGCTTTTCCACTGTGGTTGGTACCTGAAGCCGTTGTTGCTGTTTTCTAGTGTGTTGGGCTGTGTTAGCAGTTCTTTCATTCATTTCATTGTTTTTACGCAAACTACCGAAGTGCAGAGAAACAAAATGAAATATCAGTGCTGATAAAATATATGGTCAGTCAACTATTTGTGATTTTGCCAAAATCAACAGATATAATACAATATAATACACGACTGAAAAATAATTTTAGTTCTAAAAGTTTGAGAAACATATTTTGCTTAATGGGAATGAAAATATTTCATCAGCAAAATATGGATACCATTCAACTGCCATTTCCATGTGGAAATGCTTGAATATATTAGACAAGAAAAAGTGATGTGTACTTTAATGTCAATATATACTTCACTTTTCAGTGTATTTGGGTTAGAGGTTGTTTCTTTGGCTGTGTTACCTGCTCAGAGAAGCTTGGGTTAGAAATGATAAAAGGGAAATGTGTCAGTTTAGATAAGAAAAGATTAGACAAGTAGCAGCTCTGGAGACGACAGAGTCAGCCTCTGATTTCATTTTACTTCTATATTTACACAGCTTTTCATAGGTGCAAGCTATCATGTCCAAATCTATGAAAGGCCACACTTCAATCCACAAGGTCAGAATCTGCTTGATTCATGTTGTGTATCTCCTGGTACTGATGTGCTCCACAGGCCGGTCAGCTGAGCTATGCAGGATACAGCTTCATGACAAACATCCCCTAAAAAGGTCAGATAGTGATTACTTTCTGTGCTACACTCACACTGCAGCCTACAGCATCTTTTTGTGAATGCCCTGTCATTCCATCAAGGATGCATTCAGACTCATAATAGGTCGGCACTTCACAGTATGACTGCAGGTGAAAGAATGTACGGGTTGAGGGNGGATTGGATTTTTTGCTCCTCAGTGAGTCAGCTGCTCCCTTTCATATTCAACTCCACAGTTAATGTCAGTCTGTTAAAAAACATGCTATCAGGCTTTTTGTTGTAGGAGCGATGTCTGCCATCTGTGGAAGACAAGTGGAGACAGTGTCTTTAGTTGCTTCATTTGGTATCATATCTAAAGCTTGCAATGATGGGCGACAGGATGGAAGTGTACTTTGCCCAAAGCATCTTGCTGCCATGTAATTTAATGTTCTGTGTTCACCACAGCATTCCTGCTTTCTGTGTTCGTTAACCCCCTTTCTGTAGAGCCCCCTGATGTGCGAATGATGACGTCAATTTGTTTGCATGTGAAAGGGGTCTGAAATGAACTTTTTTCTCCGCCTCTCACTGTGGTAGGCAAGTATTGTTCTTTGTCTGCTGCAGCAATGTTATCGGCCACTTTTGAATTGTAAGCACTAAATGAAGGAATAACATTCAGCTCATTTAGGCATAATTCAATGTTAATAATGTTGTCATTCATTGTTCAACATATTTACACAAAAACATTACATGCACATAAACATGACCCATGTCCTTCAGTACATAACAATCATGCATGTTACGCAAGTAATGTTACTTTAATTCATAAGTTAAATGGCATAAGTAGTGTAGTTATTTCAACCCGAACCATGATCTTTTCCTAAACCTAACCAAATTGCAATGTTTCATGATGTTTTACTACATTAACAAGTACTTTTACTTTGAAAGTCTAACCGGTTGTTGCATATTTATTGTTGCTAACTTAGCTGCGGGTCAGATGCTAAAGGGATACCCAGGGTATTAGAAAAAAAACTTGACGAGTTGGGATTGAGAATGTGTTGTTTTGCCATGCTAGTTTGTTATACTATTAGGGCCTAATGGTGGAATTGTCTGCCTTTGGGTCAGTTTTTCGTGTATTGGTATGGATATTCCTGGTCCCCAGGACACCAGATGTGACCAAAATGTCCACTTGTACACATAAAAATGTCAATTTTTAATAGGAGGTTTGTCATGAGATTTGCTCTGCACATTCATGCTCTCCAGAGGATGTCATCTTTTGAGCTAGCAGAATTTATGCTCATACTGTACTATAGATGCCATTCATCTATTCTTTACCATTGTACTGTAACTGTTCTCTACTTCTGGTTTGGACAAGTCCTAAATCAAGTCACTCTCTTCTCTCACTCTCTCTCTCTCCTCCCACATCCAGCATGTCTTGCCTATCTGCCCCCACACTTTTAATGAAAGTGAGAGGTTATCTGGGCTATATTAATGAGAGAGAGGTTATCTCCACTACAAAGTGGAACAACTCATTTACATCACACTCCCCTGGCCAGGTAGATGGGGGAGTTAATTAAGTTGATGTCAGAGGAGCAAAGATTGCATTTGCTGCATGTCGTGAGATAAACTCGGATCAACCTGGGGGGTTAACAATATGATTTTAAAGTCTTGAAGAATCTACTAATGAAAGAACTTTAATTAAGTTGTACTTACAGGGTGCCTCATAAAGACAAGTGTACCGTTGGTTGAACCAGCTCACATTGTTGAGAACAGCACGTAAGTTCCATTAATGTGTTGGTAGGATTCTGTGTAGTCATGTTTAAATTCCCAGCAACTGTTTCCCACCTCCCTGCAATGACTCATTTTCTGCACAATTACACTGTGTCAGTTTACATGAGAAATGGTTAAAAAAAAGACAATATAAAAATTCCATACATTTTTTCACCTCATTAAGGACAAGGCAAAAATTAAAAACACATCTTACAGGCCAGAATGTTTACATTCAAAAATGATCTAACATCATAAACAAAATGTGAAGAAGTAACTGTTCTGACGTCATGTCAGACATCTAGGTGTTTTGTTGTAACAGTACCACTTGTGCCTCAAGAGGGGATCGTGAGTCACTGTAGCATTCAGTCTGCCCTCAGTCCAACATGGGAGGACAAAGAAGAGCAGCTCTGAGGGCCAGTGGGGTTAAATTTGAGGGTGGATTTACTCTAGAAATGTGCAAAAAGTTATACACTTTTAATGCTTGCCTGTAGAAATACAGCAATGATAATTCTGATGTACTGTATGTGTACCTGTTGAACACCAACGCCTCTGGTACCAGAGGCAGCCCGCGATTTTTGCACAAAATGGAAATGGATAATCAGTGGACGATCAGATTATTTTGTCACCCTATTAATGATACACACCTCTATGAAGGAGGCTCAACCATTTTTATCCACACCAAACACCCAGCAAACACCAAGCATCTAAATGATCCTATATCACAACAAAAATCGCTCTGTAATCACTGTACATTATACGTATCCAGTTATGTCTACTCTAATAACAATGCATCCTCATGTCCAACCTCTCAAATCAAATCAGCTGCATAGCTCACATCACTCAGATCCCCAACATTACAGACTAATTAGCTGGATAAAAGTAACAACAAATAAGCCAAAATACATATACAATCACAACCACTGACTTACCTGGGGAGAAGTCTTGCTTTTTTACACTCTGTCTTTTTTGTGGGGCGACTCGTAGGAGGTACATAGACATCTGTATCGAATGAAAGGTCTGCTCAAGACAGATCGATTGATGATCACTGTGGGATGTTCCGTTCTTACGCTACACGCATGTAAAGCACAGGAGTGCTTTTGGTCACAGGAATGTTGAATATTCACTGTTTCTATCAATATTTCAATGTTCAATTTGGAACTTGGTTTTATGGACCCAAATAGTGTTTTAAAGATAACTCCCAATAAAAGTCAACATTTAAACAGTAAATATTGCCAAAATATGAACATTCGCCTGGTATATTTTATAAATATTAAATGATAACTGTTGTATTTTAGTTTATTTTCAGGTGTATTAGAATATATTCAATTGAATTATAATTTTCCTTATGATGGTTTTGATGGTTGTATTAAAATATAGCTTTTTTCCAGGTGAGGATGAAAATATATTTTTTGTTTATTGCATCTCCATGTAGTCTGTAATGGTAAAATAGATGTGTTAATGTACACTGGATTTATATTCCTTGGCTTTTGACCTTTCAAAGGAGACCAGAATTATGCTTCTAGGCCAAATGGTTGAGGAGTTGTTCCTGGAAAAGGGTGCCTGTCTCCAACACTAAAATATAAGTACATATGAACACACACATAAGACAAAAAAGACAACAAATCAAAAAAGGAGCTATATGATTTTTAATACATGATAAATAGTATTCTAACTTCATACTACCTGCTCCATTAAAGGGAAATGCCACCAATTTTGCACATTAATATCAGTTTATTCATCACTGTTTGAACAGTGTCCTCTGTGTCTGAAAAAATAACCTAGTTGATGTGATCACTATAGATTTCTATCAGAAAGACTGTGCCATGCAGTTGTATGGGAAATGTAGGTTTGTGATGATTTTGATACAGAGTTTGCCCTAAAATAGGGACTAAAAGCCAAGATATCAGGGGCCCTGCTGCATAGCTGTCTGAATAGAAATGTCAGTCTGTCGCTCAGTCCATCCCTCCAACAACTATTGGAGGGATTGTTCAACATACTGATGTTAGCATGCTGATGTTAGTATGCTAGCATGGATGTAGACTCTTGTTTTCCTGTCTATTGTGAGTCCCCTGACTTTTTAGATGTGCATTACGATATTTCTGAAGAACACCTTTAAATGTACTTGTAGTTTTGTCAAATTAAATCTATGTCTGTAGTCGTTTTCCAGTTTTGTGTGGTTTGCTTCATTGCGGCACACTGGGGAAAAAAAAGCCTGTTTGTGTTGAGAAGGTGATGGAGATGAGAGACAAAGAGCAGGTACTGTGCCCAGGATAGGATTAGCATTATGTCCCCGTGCTGTTCAACACAAACAAACACTGACCTGATCCAATTCGAACAAAGTAATTGCCTTAGAAATATACTGTATATGTTATCAGTAATTGTAGTGGAACCGATCTGCGCAACAACATTACATAATCATAGTGTAAAATATAATAATATTGCATAAAAGACATTGTAATATATTCCTATAATGCAAACTCAAACTCAAACACCAAATGAAGGTATAATTTGTCTACAGTAAGTTAGTTATGTAAAGTGACATAAATTCATTACAAAAAATTGCAACAAACCTTGTTTTAAGAGCTTGTTTTTTTGTTACATGTGTTATACACATATTGAGATTTGCTGCATTGTAACATTTCTACCCAGATTAATAGTTGAATTAAATTTTAACAGTGAAACCTAGTGTGAGCTTAGAGTAGTGCAATTAGTCTAACTATAACTGCTGATAAAGTATTATATTACTTTTCACATATAGTGCAGAGCAATAGTGAATGTTTCATTTTATCTTGAGCTACAAGCCTGAGTCTGCCAATTTGCTGACTAGCTGGACACAGTCCAGACAAACACTAACATGCTGTGCAGTGAGCTCTGCTGCACCTTGAAATTCAACTCAAATGTGCAAAAACTGAAGATCAAACAGAAACATGACATTCAGCTCATTCACATTCATCCAAAAAGCTTTTGGGACACATGCCTGTGCAGAGTCACACTGTGGTCCTTCTTGGCTCACTTGCAGAATCTCCACAGTGTTCAACAAGAAGCCAAATCAGACTGAAGTGCACTGTGCCAGACCAGAACTGGGCCCAAACAAAAGTGTTTGAATCTATATCTGCTCCTGGGAAAAACTGGAATCAATTTGCTTAATTTTTTAACATGTTTGTGTTTAAAAAAGAGGTGCACCAGTTAAGACATACGTTTAGCTAGTGTTGTAGTCAAGACCACCCAAATCAAGACAAAGTCAAGACCAAGACCAGAGTTTATGGAGACCGAGACAAGACTAAGACCAGTTCCCCGCATTACATGGCACACGGTGAAATTTGGAATCAGATCATAGGTACTTCTCAAATTGATCTGAAAGATCCACATTCCCATTAAAACACCCACATACAAACACTAAGAGCACTTACATCAACATAAGCATTTTTATTCAACACTCCTTTTCCGTGTTTACCATTGCGGGGAGGGGTGTCAATCATTAATGGGAACAACACATTTTTAATTAGGTTTATTGGTTGCATTTGAAACAATATGTTATATTTCCAACCAAAGTTAACAAACAATTTATTGATATTCCCAATATTATGGTCTTGACTGGTGAATCATTCTCAGACTAGCCCAGCTGCAATATTCACCCTTAGAGGTGACTAGTATGCCCACGATTGGAACTCCTGGCTAGCTGTCAAATCGCAAATCGACATTGCCAGTGGAACTCTACATGCATAAAAATAAAACAAGATATGGAAGGAGTTGACATGATTTTTCATTGCACTATTGTTGTCTGAGTGATAATGGCACAATGGTGACTTTCACATATGTTTGGTGGTTGGCCTGGTTAATCATGTGTGGAAAATGATCCTCATTGTACTGTCCACTGAGCGGTTTCTGTCTAGGTAACGGGATGTCACAAAGTACTGCCCCAAACAGTGTTTGTAGCCCTCCTGCGCTCAGTCACTTACCCTAATCACATGTAAAGGTACAGATGAGAGCCTATGGTGATGTAGACAGACTTGATTTTTTCTCCCCATTCATATCAGTGATGAAGGGCTCCCAGGTATTTGCTTCCAAATGTCAAACCTTTGTGTGGAATTTTCAAGGTTCTCCAAAAGTTTGAGAGTGAGGGGTGAGAATGACCTCTTGTTCATGAAGTATGAACCAATCCCTGTCCATTCAATCAGTCCATACAATGACTGATTTATTTATTTAAAGGTACAGGCAGCAGAGAATCAGGGAGGGATGGCGATTAGCTGCAGTGAGTGACACAATTACAGAGGGTCATGACTAATGTGTCTGATAAAACGCTGTTTGACTTCCGGTTTGACAGCACCATCAAGGTGGACATGGGAAGTGGGCCATTAACTGACTGGCCCCTTTGCTACTAGGTCATATTTAAATTCACAGATAATAAAGCCTCATACAGATGATGCCAATAGGTTAACTGTTCATAATTGGTAAAGAGATGCGTAACATATTTGTTATCAAAGTAAAGATAAAGATGAATACAGCTTCATCAGCGCTGATCCCCCTTCTACAGATAACACTGATGCCTCTCTAATTGAAACTCTCTCTCCTTTTGTCATTTAATAATCCTACAGTACTTTTGCCAGCATGGAATTGTAAAATCAAGTAGCGCCACATCATGCCGTGCCTCTGACATGCTAATGAGAGCTACTAAAGACAAGCAAGTAGACTGAGCATAATCAGACACGAACACTATGATCCTGTTTGTCCTGAGCTTGTGGTAGTCTTTGTCTTTACCATTTTCCATCATCAGTAACACCTCCTGCCACATACGGCCTGCAGGCCTGTACTGTGAAGTGGGAAGAGTGTGCGTGAGAGTTCCTGGATGGTGCTAGCTCAGGTGCTGTCAGAGGACTAGATTTATCTATATTTCTCATTCTTCTTCTCTGCAAAACTTCCTTCTGTTCTGCAAAAAGTTGTCTGGGTTCCTCGTTTGGTTCCTTCATTAGGAAAGTGAAGTTTCTGAGGATACCCTTTTGTTTGTTATTTGGCTCTATATCAGTTGTTGTTTTTTATTCACTGTAATTCTGGCTGTATTCCAGTTTTTTCAGTTTGTTATTTATCAAACCTGTGGCTGTGGCTGTAATAATGCACCTATTGATCTCAAGGCCAGGTATAAGTAGAGGAGATGTGTGTAAGGGTGTGTGTGTGTGCAATCAGCTCGGGGTTCAGATCAACAAATGTTCATTACTCTTGCCCCTTCCCCTCAGCAAACGCGCCAACACACAAACTAGATAGCTAGCATTCATCACAGCATGCCTGCAGGGTAGAAAAGAGCTACTCCATCTCTGTTGTGTGTGTGTGTGTGTGTGTGTGTGTATGTGTGTGTTTGTGAGTATAGGCTACTGTGTGTGTATGGATCCCTGAAACTGAAAAAAGGTAGTATAAGTTGTCAGACAAGTCAAAAATATATTGCATACATCAATAAATAATACAGCTAGAATATTATTTGTAAAAGGAGGGATAAAGTTCTATACTTTCACCTCAATTCAGTCAGAAAAAAAAGCTTTGAGTTGATCAAACACATAAAATCTGATCATCATCATCATTTATCTGTTCCCTATTTCTCACAAGCAACCTTTCCCACTTTCCTAAGTCAGCTATTGTAAATCTGTTGGTGTTAGCTTGTCAGCTAAAATGCTTTAGCTGATGTTTTTCATTTATGCATCACCCATTTTCCTCTCAACATTACTCATTTTAATAATTTCCACGTACTAATGTATGATCAGGGATTGGGCCAGCTTCCGTGTGTGTGTGTACCATCAGTGAATACAGTAACAGTGTGGCTAGCTAGGTTACCTGAAAACTCCTGTAGCTAATGTTGTCTCTCAAGCCAGCTACATATCTGAAGCTAACTTTGTTCAGAAAAACTGCACTAATCATACTTTGTACTTTGCATAAACCCATGTAACGTAAGCATTTTAGCAAAGATTAAATTAAATTTAACTGGTGGAAGATTAACAAATATAAAAATAATAATAAAATAATTTTGTTTTCAACAACTGATTGGTGGAATAAATGAAAAAACACATTTTGCCTTAAACCAAGTGATAGGTTTTCACACCATTATAATTATTTAACTAACAATAGTCTATTATACATTCGTGTATTTAGTTCTATTCTCGACTGACAATCTTTAACCGTCTTTTCCTAACTCCTAACCCCCATGCATATGAATGTGTATGCAATGTATATTCTATGTAAGTGTAGTGTGTGATGGTGATACGTTTGTCCTTCACCTACAGCTGTTCCCAGTAAACTGTCAACACAAGTGTAGCTACTTGTTTCACTGCAGGAAAAAAGATGCTCTTGTTCTTCCTCTGTCTTCACACCTCCAGGACTCTTACATAAACAACTGTGTCACACATCTCCCATCAGCCACAAATAGTGACATGGAGCTCCAGTGGAGAAATAGCTGTCCACAAATGATATATATGGCAACAAAGGGCAGAGATATCTGAAGAGGAATGGTTTGGAGTACATATAAATCAATTTTAGTAAAATACAAGGACTGTAAGTAAAAAAGAAAAACTGATAAGTTAGATGTGTTTATAAATGTAGCTGACTGTGACACAATAATGTGTTTTCTTTAATGTCTCAGCATAGGAGGAATACAGTCCTATTCTGGCAGCTATTTGGAAAACTGGGTTATTTCACCCCTGTTGTATGGACTTGGGAAAAATGAATGATTCTGCATTGCTTTGCTCTCCAATCTTGGAGACTACTATAGCTGGCGAGCTAACTGCTAACTCGCTAGCCGGCCAGGTGAGCACTAGCACAACAGCTCATAGAGATTCCTTTTACAGTTCGGACCCAGAGAGAAGGTCAGTCTCTGTAATGGCATGTAGTTATTATTACTGAGATTCAGCTATAAGACCACACCTCTCCCTCTCTCACTAAACTAACCACCCGTGATCCACTCATTCCATCAACCTGTGCCTCTCTAATCCAGTCACCTGCACATACATATATAACCCTGTCTAACCCCTTCCTTTCCCGTTTCTCAGTTCTCACGACTGTTCGCCTAGACTCTGACACACCCAAGTTTCTCCACAAGTTACTTGTAACCTTAGCTTACCGTAACACGGATACAAGCTGATTCTCAGCTCCTCTGTGATTTGTATGATGATCAGTCCTTGCGTCCTTAGTACCATTCACTCCCTAGCAGCCAGCCGCTCATCCAATGTGACTGTAACACTCCCCTGTTTCACAAGTCACGCTTCTCTTCCAGCCATCCATCAGCACCACCACCAGCCACAGGGAGCCTTAACACCTCATGGCATGATCCAGCTATACAACCCTCACTCTCACAATCCTGAGAACTAGAATTTGCCTTTGCTCTTTCCTTTTCTGCAATACCATCTGTAAAGTCTTTGCATATTATGTCCTTTTCATATCCCAGGCCACATGCTGCCCAGTACCGGGCCACCGTTGACTCAGAATGTACTGATGCGCATTCTCCTCCCCGGCTTCTAACCTGTGTGGCGACCCTTCTCATCCCACCACCAGCCACTTTTTTGCCACTCCTTTACCTAAACCTTAAGCCCCAACAACCCGCCCACCTTTCCAAGGCTTAGTTCCACTGCACCTCCACTTCCCATCCGTTGAACCAATCAACAACTTTCCTCCCTACTTGGACACCAAAATCTTGCCATCCGCATTATCCCACAAGAATGAACCTTTCTTTCCCACTCACTTGTCGTCCCTTTCTGCCACAGTTCTATCCCTCCACCACTCAAAACTTGACAACGCTTGTAAATGGAGCTGAGATCTTTCCTTTCTTATCGGAACAGCATCTTTGTTCCTTTTCATAACAACTACTTAACCCAACCCGAAGACATGAGACCAATACACCGAATCGGCGGCCACTACGGTTGGCGAAGGTTCACCTCACAGTAGTCGCTGGAACCATCCTCCCTCTCACCCTCCCCCACCCTCTACGAACAATACCCCACAATAATCCCTCATATTCTTTAGGGGGTTTGCGTGGTACACAAAGCAATTCTTGATTGCACCAAAACCCTCTCATCGCACTATTCAGGACAGTTCAGTTCAAAACCTCCCAGACTTTGTTCAGCCTGCCATTGCTTTTATCGACAATGCAGCTCTTGCCTTTTCCATCTTTCAACCCTGCCTTCATGCGTCCCTTGTTTTCGTTAATTCCAGCAACACTTGTTGGTGATCATAAAGAGACGTGCCCCCACTCTGAGTCTCCACCTCGGGTTGCTATGCGCTCCCGCCACCATGACCCAGATCAACCGCCTTCATCCTTACCTTCTCAACCCCTCCTCTCTACCTCCTCGATCCCAACATACCTTCCCTCTTGACCCCTCCATCCTTTGCTTCCTGAACCTTCTGTCTAACCAAATAAACTTTGTCATAACATTAGCGTGGTCTTGGTTAGTGTAGTCATACTTAATGATGTGTGAATGGGCAGGATAACGTATATCTAATAGTTATTAACGATAATTTACAACAATTAGACAGCATTTTACACCTCAGTAGACAGCACACTCGAACACCGTATGTGAAAAGCAGCCATAGCAGCTACACAGTCAACAACAGGAACTAATGAACTAATACATGAGAAGTGAAGGAGGTAGGAAGGAAGAGAGCGCCTGGACGAAAGAGAGATGTGACCCACAACCAGTTCATAGCTTCTAATAATGCAGGCAGTGAGTATCCAGACATTTCATAGAGGAGATAGTGTCTGTCTATCATTGTTTGTGTGAGGCTGCAGTTCACTTAAAAATTTAGTAGCAACTAGCAGTAATTGAATTGAAATTTAAAGTTAATGGTACTCTGAACCATTGCAACTGCACAGCATGTGGCTTTTACCTCAATAATTATGCTATTTATCCTGGTATAGTGTACATTCACTGGGAAACCAATATTATACAGTAAAATCTTGTAAATTCTGAGCTGGTCACCAACAAGCAATGAGTAATGACAGAACTGGAAAGAAAATTTCATTCAAATTAAAATTCATCTGATTGGAAATGCAGTAGATTGAAAATGATATTTGGGTGAGTGCTGATGTCCCACCTGGTTAACCGGGTTCATTCTTCCTTGTGTTGTATGTAGGTGGAGCTATGGCAGAAGGAAGGGATCAAAGTGGAGAAAGTCAGGAGTCATGTTAGCTTTACAGAACTGTAACCGATGAAAGGAGCTGGAGAGCAGAGGAGGGAGGATGGGGTAGTTGTTGCCATGACAGTCAGACCATTGGAAGCAATCAAGCACGTACCAGCATCCAAATAAACAAGAGAAAATAAACAAAGTAGTTAGTGAGGAGCAAAGTAACTATGAGAGCCCTCCCTATATCGAGATCTTTTTCTCTCCAGTTAGAGAACCACCACCTGATGAGCTGAGGGTGCTGGCTTGACTGTAGTCAGTGAGCGGGTTAGAAATGCACTGGAGAGCAACGATTTAACTTGCAATGGGTGTCAACAGCGTGATATAAGCATCAGAGTATTATGCATGGCTTTTTGTATATGGTTGAGAGATCTGGCTGCTGCTTTTTAAATAAGCTTGCCTCCATAATGGCACAAGTAGCGCAATGATGACAACCTTATGCTACCTTGCTGTTTTTTACAGTGCTTTAATCAGGGATTTGAGTGGATGGATGAGTCCAGGCCAGAATAACATCACTAGTGTGCATGTGACATTAAGGGAGATGCTCTAGTAGTGTGGGTCAGCAACAGCAATAAAAAGTATGAGTGCTGAGCAATAAACAGATTATGCTGGAACACAGCTGGAAAAAGTTGTTCCTGTTCCGTTTGCTGTATTTGTAATGGTTCCTCAAAAGCATTATATACATTACATTTACATTCCAGGATATATTCAGTATCCTTCCTCTCTCAGTAATAGTTCTGTTTCAGTCTTTGGATCAGATTGAAATCTGTTTTATTCATGTTCAGAGTCCATTCCACTTGACATATGTCAAACATAGCTAATGAACAATCCCAGATGCAAAACATATTTTGCAATGTTTACTCACTATGACCACTACTTTGTCTTTACAACACATTATGCAAGCATTGCTTCTGGCTTTTATACTTACACTAGATTGAAACCCCTCTATGGGCTTGTTTTGTAAGGCAACAGCTTCTTGGTATGTGTTGCTTGGTTCTACTAATTTTCCATTTACAGTAGAAACCACACAACAAAGAGCTTCTAAAAACTTGAAGTAGCATTGCTAACAAGCTAATATCGCTGAAACACAAATCAGTCAGGTGTATCAGTTTCATGATTCAAATAAATTTGTCTCATGCTAATGTCCGTCTTTGTGGACTTGTTTTTCAGCTGTTTTATAGCCTTCTAAAACTGAAATGTTGGTTTTCTGAAGTGAAGATTTATAGTTCTTTGTCAAAAACTGCTATCTAAATGCACATCAATAGCGTCTAACCCTAACCACGTGCAAAGAATAGGGTTGTCCCCAAGTGAGAATTTACATAGTCGAATCAGAATTGAAGCATCGAATCTTTCGGGGTCAACCCTAGCAAAGAACTGCAATGTAGCACATCTCAATAGGTAGCATAAATCGTCTGAACACCAGCTGACTGATGGAAATGTGTTACTAGAATGACTCATTCCAGCAGAAAGAATAAATACACTTTTCACAGAAAAGTAAACCCCAGCATTACATAATCGCCAATTTGTGAGCTTCCACAAATTCCAGGATTTGTGTGTGTGACGTGCTGTAATTTAGGTGTGTATATAATTTTTCTGTATATCTGTTATTCTCTTAACCTGCCCAATTCTACAGTCTGTCGGCACCCACAGCACACTGTGCATCTCAGTGAGGGGGGCCCTTCTGGGACTGCCAAACGTGTCCCAACATATTTTAGGACTGGTTATATTTTGGAGCTGTTATGTCGTACCTTCTTTTGGAGTTTTGATGTGACAAACATAATTTGTGTCTCTGGCATGCAGTGTGAAAGTGATTGTGTCACTGATGAGTTTTAGTTTATTGCTAATACTGTCAATGCTCTTTCTTTTTTCTTTTTCTCTCCAGTCATTTAGAGGAGGTGGTGTTTGCCTGCGGTTGTGAGATCCGCTGGCTGCAGCTATGGCAACAGAGGGGAGAGGCGGGACTAAGCAGTCAACAGTTATACTGTGCTGATGACTACAGGAAGATTATGCTGCAGGATATGAACATTAGCAGTTGTGGTAAGTTTAGAGTGTTAACATGAGCACACAAACATCTAATACGCAAAATCTGACCTGAATGACTTAGAATTCTGACTGCTGAAATTCATTTTTGCATTAAAGTTGTTAAATGATGGAGCTGGGGTTACTCAACATTCTTGTCTAAAAAGGAAAAGAAAGTAGAAGTAAAAGAAGTATTGTTTTGCCTCTCAATACTTTCTGACTTCCCTACCCTGTCTTTGGCTCTCAGCCTATTGGTTCCAACTGAAGCCCATGAATCTTTAAAAACACTTCACAAATATATAGTTACACTTTTAAAAAGGTTTGGTTATTTCCTACAACTGGAGCTTTATGGCACAGATAAAGAAGATAAATCAGCCTTTAGAAGGGTGAATTCACTGTTTGTTTGGCAAAGGATAAATTCATTTGTTTTAGTCATCAGCATCTTCCAACATGACAATGTTGTATCCAATACACCTATAAAAGTTCAAATTTTCATGGGTCATGGGTGGAATGGCCTGGTAAACAGTATTTAGATCCTCAGGGAGCATATCAGGCCTTATCACCCATCAGTGATGGACCTCACTAATGCTGTTGTGTTTGAATGGGAGTGTATCACTGCAACATCTGTCCAACATCTGGTGGAATTGAGAGAGTACTTTAAAATCACTGAATACTTGGAAGCTTAATTTGATTTGATTTGACTTAAAAAAATATATTATTTTGTATTTTGCCAATTCAATCTGTTGAAGATTCCGTCACTTGGTTACATCCTGATACAGTCAGATTAGCAAGGTCCCAATTCAGCGAACAGTGTGGAAACACTGCTGGTCTTTGGAACTCGCTAGAAAATTGTTCTGCCTATACAGATGAAATTACTTCTTCTTGTATGTTTACGTTTTACTCTCTCTCTTTCTCTATCTCTCTCTCTGTCTTTTCCAGACCTACCAGATATCAGCGTCAGCCACAGCAACCTCACAGTTGTCGAGGGTGATCGAGTAACGGCAATATGTAATGGGTCTGGGTCCCCATTACCTGAGGTAGACTGGCCTGTCAACGGCTTGCACTCCATCAATGCACAAGAGGTAAGGAGCACACACACACATTCACACAAATCATAGAAAACACACAACAGCTAAACTTGTGAGTGTTGCACTTTACGTCTAATACCAGCAAGCTGCTGGCAGCTACCTCATGAATAATTAATGTGTGTCTGTTGGCATCATTCGTTGACATAATTTCCAGCAGAAACAAACATTGTACAGCAGCGGAGTTTTTCTAAGAGTAGAAGTGTTACAGTCTTTATTAATTAGCTGTAGGTAGTTAGATAAGATCATGGAGGACAAAATGGCAGTTTTGAAAGCAAGTTTTGTAAATGGATCATGTGAACTGGATGTGGCTCTTCAGAAAGAATGAATACATGGAATACAGGCCTCACAGAACCAATAGACAATTATTATCAGAAATATATCTTGTTATATTTGTTCATTCCTACAAAGACAGTGTCCATATCAAAGATAAACCAGTCAAATGCAACTGGGATAAACAGTGTTACGAAAGTTACTCAGAAATGACTCATCCTTCACATAAATCACATTACAAACTGCTCAACAGTATAGAGGAAAGTAGTTACATTATTCATTACAGCATTTTTCAACATCAAAGCCACCAAACACTCACATTACAACAACCGCTAGCCCTTTCACCCCAGGAGCCCCATTGTTACGTTAAAGCCACAGCCTTCAAGTGTTTTCATTTGGCCAACACGCCTGCTCCCACACAACACTTCTGTCTGACATGTTCAGGCATTATTTGCTCATGTCTTTTCTCTTATTGTGTTCTCCCTCCAGGCCAGAGTCTACGACAACAACACTATTCATTCCATTAACATAACTTTGGTCAATGTGAGCAGAGACGACAACAACTTTTTGCTAACCTGCACCGCCACCAACATAGTGGGCATGACCAACGCTTCAGTCCAGCTAACTGTACACTGTAAGTTCAAACACACACACACACACACACACACACACCTACACATCCACATACGGTAAATTCACACATGCAGATTGCTCTTCTATTGGCCAGCTGTTACATTTTCCAATTAGTGGTTGCTCTAGGAAAGTACTTATTAGTGTTTTCATATTGCTAAACAGGCCCATCCATCATCATTACAGTCCATCTGACCTGATCTGTGTGTGTGTGTGTGTGTGTGTGTGTGTGTGTGCCAGGGTTTGGTGTGTTTATATTCATCTGACCTACAGAGCTGTTTGCATGCATGTTTTCAGATGCAAAAGCCTCATAAATTATCCTGTCACAAGGCCACACCAGTATCTCACCTAATACATCATAAAGAGAATACACGCAGTCTCATTCAAGTAAATAAAAACCTGCTAATTCAATATATTATATATTATATTATCTAAGTCACCGTATTTAATTTAACTGACCAATTTCATATCAATTTCATTTTTCTCTAATGTGACAATTATGATCATCAATTCTATCATGCCTGATGTTACTGGCTGTTATAGTCGCTATACAGGAGTAATTTCTGCCAGCCTAACATACATTTTTCTTCAAATCATACATGCTAATTTCATCTCTGTGAAAAGCAAGTGCTCTCTGAGGATCACAGCTCACAAATATATAGTTTTTAAATTATTATTTGTATATTACAGCTGCAAGCAGTGATGAACAGGTCCTCGTACCTTCACACACATTGGGCTGTGCACAGTTGCCAGAGGGTCAGTCAATGTGGCTCAAAATTTTCATGTTTTGGACACTACACAAAGGAGTTAAACATATCTTCCTGTGTCCCCTATGTGACATTAGAGAACATCTGCTAATTATACGTATTATTATATATGTTCCGGTACGTTAAGTGTGGAGCACACAGTGAAAATGTCATGTAAATTAAATGATGATGTCTTACTTCTTGTTGCCAGTAGGTGGCGCAATGACCATTAATTGTAATTGGCATGTAGAGATCGTCAGGCTGGGAGTCTTATTAAACATTGGGGCAGATTGGACAAAGTACCTGTTTCATGGTGAATAATGTGTTGCATCGGCAAAGCCCACATCACAGAATAAATTTTTGGTACAGATTTGAGAATGTATAGTCATGTTACAAGCATTTCTTGTTTCATAATGAAACATAAATTTTTGTCATGGACACGCCCTTCAACGAATACTCACAGTTAGCAACTTTTCCTTGCCGATGTCCTTACATTGCACTGTGAAAATTAGAAGTCAATGAGATGAGGTCTGAAGTAGGAGTTTGTTAAAGTACAGAGCGTGTACACAGCTGACTTTAGGGTATGACTTGAAGCCTTTTGAGGCTGAATGAGTGATTGTTATCAAATCGAAACTGAGATTTTAAAGAATGCGATTAGCTAATTGTGAAGATGGCTTGTGAAGTTTATTGTAACGTGCATCTGACCCGTTTTAAACAGGCGCAGTTCCAGATTCATTGCAATCACAAGCTCCATGCGCCTCCTGTTATGGTCCTACTCATTAATCAGAGCGGGCACAGGGCATGTACATTTTACAACAACAAACGAAACTAGAGGATAATGTGTGATCATGGTGTCAAGCGAAACCAAGAGGATCCAACTGCAGACCTGCGCTGCTACTTAACTAAGCACTTAACGTGCCATTGTACCAGTGTGTAGTATAATTGACGTTACCGGCGGGATTGATAAATAAATAATAGAAGCCTGCATGGGACAGAGACTTCATTGCTCATTACGTGGTCCACACTTTCTCTCACACGCACACAGAGCAGCCCACTACTTGCCCCAGATGTGTGCGATACTGCAACAAAGTTCAACTTCTAAAAGCCTGAAATAAACCAACAAAGACTACTGCTCAAGGAGAGACCGCAAATCCGCCCTTTATGGTATCATATTAATAATTAATCATGTCGTAATGACATTCATGTGGTGCGCAGCATAGTTCATTTGGAAAACGTCTTTGTTTTTCTTATTAATATAATTTACATTTGTCATTTAAAATAATGGTTGTTGGTAAATCAATTACTGACCCCCACAAATGCATGATTAAGAGCTCAGATCATAACTGGAACTATTTGGACTATCAAACTGTACAATCCATGAAAATGAACACACATGCAATACAACATGTATACCTGTATCAATAATTTTGTAAATATCCACTTTTTAAAAATGAATGGAGACAATAGCCTACTGTAATAATACTTTTACTTTATTCACTGT
>JAPMOB010249611.1:0-10591 GCA_029875015.1 Lepomis gibbosus
TCTGATTGGCTTGCATGGCTTTATCCTTCTCCCTACACTGCCGCCCATAGGTTTGGCGGCGTATTTATGTGGGTTGATGTTAACGACAACTTTTTTGAAAACGATGTTGTGTGCACGATGTTATAATTGAAAACGGAGGGGGGGAAATATCCGTTTCTCGAAATACCCGGCTATGTGTAAACGTGGCCTGAGACTGTTTTTTTTTATGTGGGTGGTGTCATATTTTAATGGTATGCTGATAGTGCAGTTGTCTGAGATTTGTCATATGACTCTCTATATATTGTTTAAAAAATTGTTAAGGTCATCTGACATGCCATGTGACTCTCCATATTTGCATTTTTGTATTGTCACATTTCTGTG
Source organism: Lepomis gibbosus (assembly GCA_029875015.1). NCBI lineage: Eukaryota > Metazoa > Chordata > Actinopteri > Centrarchiformes > Centrarchidae > Lepomis > Lepomis gibbosus. The sequence continues at coordinate 361 of JAPMOB010249611.1, forward strand.
GTATGCTGATGGTTATCAAGTGATCGGTGTCTCGCACTGCATTTTAAAAAATGTCTGATTTGCATAGTGTTCTGATGATTGTGTGAGACATGTGCGACATGTGACTCTCACCAGTCTCCCAGCAGCAATGCAGGCTCTTCACTGATTTGGTGTTCAGATATTCTGCTCTACCAGGTGCTGTGAAGTATTTCATCAATGAATCATTCTAAGAAAACTGCCCATAGCCTGTAGCACTTTAACAATGTTTAACTTAATTTTTCGATCGTAAATGCTTCCACAGTTTGCCATTAATGTAAATTAAGTAATTTAACTTGTTTAACAAAACAGTTATGGGCCACGCAAACAGAAAACAAATGGCTAAACAGGAAACATTTGACCTGTTGCCCTTAGCATAGAGCGATTCACTGATGAGCCTGTGGCTCATCGACCAATCACTTACCAGTTATTTTTGCAACACATCGTCGCCCTGTGTGAGAGTCACATGGGTTTCAGCAACAGTGTGTTGGTGAATGTGAATGGATATGTACATTATCTACATCTCTCCTTGAACAACAAGGATAATTTCCCCGTCCTCCTGGGGAAAAAACATATGATAACATCTGTACATATACATGAAGATACACTGATTTATCTCATAAATCAGATTTTTAATGTGATTTCAACACACACAGCATTTGTGGTAACAGGGTTACATCTTCCAGACGAATATGACCTATTTTAATCCTTTACAGTTTAATAACTTTGTCAACATAACATCTATTGCTTGTATTAGAAACACAGTCATTGGAAAAGGAAGCTGAGGGTTAGATTGAAGACCTTAACATGATCCACCCAGCCAGAACATCTAGACACCAGGGTACGGGCTGGGATAGGAGCCATGCTTGCCCAGCTTGGATTTAAGGCTGCTCCGGGCTTTCGTCTGACCTGGGTGATATGGGACTGGCTGGCCAAGAAACATAAAATCAGATACTGGTGTACCCACATTTTTACAGAGACCTCCTTCATCAGCATCATGGATCAAGCACCTGGCAGATTCGGAACACAGTCCGGTTCAAAGCCAATAGAGTGCAAGAACGTGGATGACCACTGTTTACCAAATGTTTAACTTTTTCTGTGACGATAAAATTCATATTATCACTATCTTGTTTTTGCTGTTTACATTCTCCCATACGAAAAGTAAAAAATGCCCCTCAGAATTTTACTTTCAACAAGGTTTTGGAAACATTCCTCAGAGACTTTGGTCCACATTGACATGATAGCATCACGTAGTTGCTGCAGATTTGTCGGCTGCACATCCATGATGCAAATCTCCCGTTCCACCATATCCCTAAGGTGCTCTACTGGATTGAGATCTGGTGACTGTGGAGGCCATTGGAGTTCAGTGAACTCACTGTCATGTTCAAGAAACCAGTTTGAAATGGTGACATGGTGCATTATCCTGCTGGGGGTAGCCTTCAGCAGATGGGTACACTGTGGTCATAAAGGGACGGACATGGTCAGCAACAATACTCAGTTAGGCTGTCGCTTTTGAACGATGCTGAATTGGTTCTAAGAGTGAGTAAGTTTTGCCTTTCTATCATCTCGAACCAGTCTGCCAGTTCTCCTCTGACATCAACAAGGTATTTTCATCCGCACAACTGCCGTTTATTTTCTCTTCTTCGGGCCGTTCTCTGTAAACCCAAGAGATGGTTGTGTGTGTAAATCCCAGTAGAGCCGCAGTTTATGAAATACTCCAGACCAGCCAGACTAGCACCAACAACCGTGCCACGTTCAAAGTCACTTCAGTGCCCTTTCTTCCCCATTCTGATGCTCGGTTTGAGCTTCAGTAAGTTGTCTTGGCCACATCTACATGCCTAAATGCATTGAGTGGCTGCCATCTGATTGGCTGCTTAGCTATTTGCGTTAACAAGCAATTGAACAGGTGTATGTAGGTGTAATATGTTATCTTGTTTTAAAGAAATTACCTTGTTCCTTTGTTGTCATAGTAATGAAACAGCTAATAGCTAATAGACAGCTATTTGAAAACAGCTGATACCAAGAACAATCTTTTTATGAAAGAATATAAAACAGATTTTTTTTGACAGGGTGGCATAATTTTGACAGCAAAATGTATGCAATGATCATTCCTTTTGCAGATATTTGTTTGCATACTGTTATGGACCCGTGGATGTTTCATATCTCTGTTACATAACAGGCAGGTTTGGTCTTGCTTTTATCTCAATTTCATCTGGTGCCAGGCCTCATGTAGCCTCTTGTAGATTGGGAGATTGTGTTATCAGTGGGGCCCTAGGAGCCAGCCTGCTGCCCTGATGGAGTGACAAGAAGCATATGTCCTACTACTGTTCTATTAATATCACCAAATGAACAAAAGTCGATGACCTGGAAGTAGCAGATTATGGTTTTCCTTATGTAAAGAGTAGCAATATAACAAGACTCAATTTCAAGTAAAATTGGTATTATATAAATTATATTATTATTGCAGAATTTCTAGTGATGAATTATGGATTTTAATGTTGTTAGTGTTGGTTGTGGAGATATATTTAACTGCCATGTAGACTTTAATCCATAGCAGTGGGTCATATTTTACAGGTTGATTTTTTTTCTTTTACAATTTAACAAGAAATTTTAAACAGGCTCATGTTCCCCACAGGATGAAGCCTGGCGACTTCTGGCAGCACCAGGAAATTCAAATAGCTAGTGGATGTATTACTTTTAAATTTGTTAAGACATTCATGTCCTCCTCAATATAAATTCTAATAGCCATGGTCATCTTTGACTTTTTCTCTGTTACTTGCCAAACGTCATGTTGGCCTTGTCACTCTCACTGTGAGCATACTTGCAATCCGGCATTAGAATTAAGCTCAAAGCAAGCTGTGCCTAAACACAGGCATACAGAGCTGCTAGCAAGACTGCGGCTGTGTTTTGGCATTTAGGTGCCTACAAACACTGACTTCACTGCATGACATGCCATTGCATTATCGCAGTCATTACGTTTCCCACTGTTCCCAAACATTTTTTTATTCAGCTGTGGTATTGGAAGTAATTTTTTCTAATATTGAGGCGCTTTTTTGCTGCTATCAGTTGCCCGCTTAATCCAGTGGAAAATAAACAGTAGAAGTTGTCAGACCATGAACAATTTCTTCTGAGTGGTTTGAATAATACAGTTTTGTTTTGATTTTGGACAGAGATATGTGGATATATTTCAGCTTTGGTTAAACTTCAATGTTGTATGCAACACTGTGTATTCTTTATTTTAAAACTACGTTGATGAAATCTGAATTATTAATTACCAGTTTACCCGTTTTGCAAAAATAGAGCCAAGTTTTTTTGTGGATGAATTTTATTGGTAAAAGAGACTTTAATCTATAAAATGTTGCTTAGTAGAACTGAGTAACTACCTCACATGGCACAGGGATAACGTTATTGCAAAATTTACGGTGCAATTTAAAATATTTGATGAATTGTTAAGTGTTATCTAAAATCTGACATGAATGTCAAAATAACAGGGACACATTGTATTTGTACTGCCACGAGACTCGCCAGACTTCAAATGTATGTCTGGTGAGTTAACCCTGGAATGATCTCGACTCTTGGCATCTCTGGATCTCTGGCATTCAGCAAAAAAACAAACATAATCCCTGTAATCACACCAGTCCATCACACACTTATCTTGTAAGGGTCTGGAACAATCATTTCAATAAAATTGCGGGTTGCATAGAGGAAAAGGGGGGAAAAAATTGTTATTAAAAAATAAACATTTGTTCCTTAGAGGATAATTCCAGTTTATAGCAACTTGGGTCTTGTTTTCATAGTTATTTCTATTATTTTTGATAACAATGCACTCACCTAAGTAATAGCTGCTCCCTGAAAGAGGGACTCATTCACTATAATGTTGTTAGCTAAAAATCATAATTTTTTATTATAACTTTTTAAACAAAAAGTGCAAGGTGCTTTCCAAGATCAGAAAATTCAAAACATTAGGGACAGTTGCAAGAGGTAAATAATAAAACATGTGCATATACATTGCTCATGATTACAGATGTGTAGTATGTCAGCTGTTAAGAAAATCCTTTCTGTAAAAATACATTGACAAGATTTAAAAGCAGTAACAACGTCAGCTGATTTGATGCTCAATGGAAGACTGTTTCAAAGCAGAGGAGCCAATACTGCAAAGGCTTGATCACCCTTTTGTTTTTAACCTGGACTCGAGAAAGGTAGAAGACCCAGACTGAAGAGCCGTATAAGTGATTAAAAGCAAATTAAAATGGATTCTAAAAGAGACTGAAGGTCACTGAAGAGTGAAAGCTGCTTTGTTTTGTTCTGTCCATTGTCTAACTGCTAAATTTTGAATTTAGTTTCCATCCAGGGTATCCCAAATTCTCTGCATCTGACCTTTCGTTGGGAATGAGTGGGTCAACAATTGGCTGTATTTATTTTGAGATGTGTTCAAGGCCAGTAATGACAGCTTCTGTCGTGTCAGGGTTACAGTGTATGTTTTGGAACTTCCAACTTTTCATGTCATGTTGGCAGCTATTTAGTGAAGCCAAATCACTTGTGTGAGAAGATTTATTAGACAGGTACAGGTGTGTATCATCAGTGTAGCTATAGAGGGAGATGTTGTGATGACAGATTAACATGTACATAGTTAACAGAGCAGGTCCAAAGATTGATCCTTGTAGTATTCCATGTTTAGTCGGGGAGAAATTCACCAACAGAAACAAAACATTTCCTGTTGGCTAAGTAAGAGGAAAACATGTCCAGAGCAGTTCCAGTAATACCCGCCTGCTGTTTTAGTCTGTCTATAAGGGCAGCATGTTCAAGGGTGTCAAATGCAGCACTGAGGTCATGCAATTGTAACACAGAAAATGCAGCTATCAGTAAATCATTTGTGACTGTATGTAGGGAGGTTTCTTCGCTATATAGCTTATGGAACTCAGATTCAAACTTCTCAAAGATATTGTTGTTATTAAATGCCTTTAGAAGTTTGTCCAACACTACGTTATATATTATTTTTGATAGTTTATAAGTCTGTTGGATCAAACCCAAGCAGTCAAGCAGTACTGGAAGCAGTACAACACCGATTCAGGTTCAGATACGTTCTTTACCAATGAAGGAAATTTGTTGTCACAGATTGCACCAAAAGCACATACATCACAAATAATACACACATGCTACACATAGTACACACATTGTACAGATATCTACTACTACTATTTTAGAGGAAGCGTTAGTGATTTTAAGGAGCGTGTTTCTGTTGGTGAGAGAGAGCATGGTGAAGTAGCAGGTAGCAAAGTACAAGAGGATGGGTTCAATGATGCTACGGTACAGGAGCAGAAAGAAAAGCAGACAGTGTGGTTTGACTGGAAGAGGTCCAGAGGTCAGATAGCTGTTGATGATGGTCAGCAGTGCAGGGATGATTATCTTCATTGCTTCTTTAAGCATTTTTTTTCTGGATAATATAAGGTGCACCCGATAAGGGTCTCATATGTGATACAGTTTTTCTAAGATCTAAGATTTCCTATTAACAGGAACAAGGCTACACTTAAAATGATCTTTGAAAATTACAGCAAGCCCTCCTCTGTGGCAACTTGCCCAAGGGGTGCTGAAGAATTCCAAATGTGGAGGACAGAGTTAATTTAACAGGCTGCGATCAACTGGTCTTAACCATGTTTCTCTTAAAAATAAAAAAATCAGTGACCTTAGTCTGTCCTTGACACTGACCTCACATTAAACAAAGTGATTTCGGCATTAAGGGATTCAGGAATAAGTTACTTTCCAGGGTAACACCCAGATTTTGCTGAGTTTTTATTTTGGGAGTGAGGGGGCAATGAGTGACGGTATTTGTTTGAAATGATTTTAGCTTTAAGAGATTCTGGAACTTCAAAAAAAGACAGGTCCAGTTGTGTATCATCTGCATAGCAAGAATATGTTGCGATTACGGACGATCTGTCCCAAGGGTAACATCCATCCATCCATCCATCCATCCATCCATCCATCCATCCATCCATCAACCGCTTATCCTATGCACAGGGTCACGGAAGGGACTAGAGCCAATCCCAGCTGACGCCCTGGACAGATGGCCAGTTCATCGCAGGGCCTCAAGGAGGATAACATATACACAGTATGTCCCAAGATTGATCCTTGTTTTATGCGTTAAGTCTGAGCAGTTTGTGAGGTAGATTCACCAACAGCAACAAAACCTTTTCTGTTGATTATATATAAGGAAAATCCAACAAGTTATCACTCCCTAGAGGTCACATGGATGCTTGGTCAAGAACCCATGACGTCACAAAATATCCAACTGCTAACAAGTATTTATCGAGAGTAGGGGGTTTGGCAAGAGCTACTTTTCGGTAGTCGTAAAAAAGTAGTCAACTAATTGACAATTCTTCACTGACCTGGTATTAGCAATGATCAAAGTTTATGCTGTGCCCATGTTGCTCTCCGTATTTCTGTCTTCAAATGGAGCTCACAAGGTTTTATTTTCAAAATGGAAAGTCGAGTTCACAATATACTCTGCAGTTTTAGATGTAAGAGCACTGTTGCTTGGAGACTGACAGACTAAAAAATGATTTTGCCATAAACCCTTTTCAAAAATGGTTGAGATATTTATGTTCTCTGGATTCCACAGGCTCACATGAGTCTCGTGCTACAAACAAGAAAATGGTGGACAACTAAAGTAGGTATCTTTTAAAAGAGACCACCACAACTTCCACTTGTTCCATTGAGAACCACATCTATTGAAGTGGGTTCTACCAGTAAACATGGTAAACCTGATCCAATAGGCATAGAAAGGGAAGCTAATCTTTGAAGTAAACAGAAACACAATTAAAAATGCTTTGATTATCGTTATTATTACCTTATTATTGAATACCCTAGTACTAAACACTATGCTTTGCGAGTGGCATGGCTCTGGGAAAGTCTGTCTGTCTGTCTGTCGGTCCACCACTTTGATTCTCACTGAAATATTTCAGCAACAACTGGATGGACCGCCATGCAACAGAACAGACTGCACTGCCAGGTAAACATTGTAATGTTGTCAAGGTGTGAATGTTAGCATGTGGATATTAGCATTTAGCTCAAAGCACTACTGTGCTTAACTACAGTCTCACAGAGTGGCATGTGACATGGGATGGCCTCAGGGTTGGCCCTGTCTTGCTCTTCCTTGTTGGCTGTGTTTTGTCCTATGAGCAGGGTGGGCTCAGGAGGTTATAAACCTGCAATTTGCTGGTCCAGTTTTCCAAACAGTGGTACCACCTAAGTATTGAAATGAAGTGTTCAAATGTTCACATGGCCAGTCCGGCATTTGGGAGTTAGGAAAACATACTGTCACCTTTTGTGTTTCTTCTTTTGGCCTCATCCGAATCGTGATGTTGCAGTTTACGTAAGACGTGACATACATGTCAAGTAACAGGTAAGCAGAATCAGTATATGAAAGCTTGCCCCACTTTGGCTGATCCCTGCAGCGGACGACCCATTTAAACATTTTATCATTGACGGTTTTGGGCATTTGCCAAAATCAAATTTTTTTTGGTCTGCCTCATATCAACAAGCTTTTAGTAACAATAAAGATCTGTTATGTTCTGTTCCAGTTATGTTAGCTCTCCAATTGGAACGCCATTTCAAGCTTAAGATGGATTCAAGCCATACTGGAGCAGGTACCGTCCTCCTTCAAGATGACAAACAGGTTATTAGCTTCTTTACCAAGACGTTCAGCTCCTACCAGGTGAATTATTCAGTGATAGAAAGAGAAGCACCTGCATCTTATTCTCCAGAATACACACTCAGCTTTTTCTCTCTCCCGCACACCTTTTATAAGTCTTCACAACTTAACTAAGGACATGGCGCCCCTTTCCCTTCCTCTTAAATTGTTCCTAGGCTCCAAGGCTGCTTGGTTTGTTTGGTAAGGGGGTTGTGTTTAAACCAAGCGCATCACAAGTTTGTTTATAATGTAAATAGATGAATGCACAATTGAAGCTCCAGGGTGTGAATCCTGTCTTTAGGAGATGGTGTGGGGTTGATGGACTCATTAATGGGTGGAGCTGAGACCTTGTCAGAGGTGCAACAGACATGACACACAGCACATGCCACACCTTTCCATTCTCTTCCTCCTGGGCTGCTGACTGACATTGTTGTATTTTGACTTTGTGTTTTATACTCATACACCACACCTTTCCGACTCGCACGGACATTGCATCCAATTCTAAATTAAGTCAATATTGAAGCCATGTGGGAAGTCGGGTGTCATCCACATTCAGACTACTACATTTTCATTTACGCAGACCTTGTGCTGTGTTTGCACCAGACTAAAACGGCCAATCCAACCTAAAACTTGTTTCGCCTTAATGTCAGTCCATGCAAAGAAATCTCTGGTGTGCCATTGCAAATATTTGCCATTGCTATTCTTTGTTTATCTGTATGCAGTGTATGGTCTATAGTAGTAGAAAACTTTCCTCTTTCGCCGGATCTGAGACAATCTGCTTCCTGTTTATACCGGCACATGTATTCCCAGTGTACATGATTGGCCACTATATGTGAGTTAGACAGAGATCAATTCTGATGCACAGCTAAAATGCTCGTGTGGACGGATATCAGTTGTTTTTCTACTAGTAGTAATGATTTCACCTGTATTCATGTGATTATTAGTCGTCCTTGCAATGTTACAAAGAAATTTCCTGAAGTCAAACTAATCATGCTAGAATTTCTGTGTTATTACTGTACATTTGTGTTAACTGTGCAACACATGCAGAAAACGGTGAGTTAGCATCAGCAACATCAGCGTTAACTTACTGCAGGTAATGAGCAGCTGGTGAAAATAATATTGTCCAGACTACAACCCTGAAGAAGTTAACAAACTTTCTATCACATAGTAATGGATTACTACTTTAATCTGATTTTTAAGGTGAGTTTAAGATCTTCTAATCACCTTCAAAAGTACAGTAGGAAGGAGGCAGGGCTAAAAGTAATCCTACATTATTCATGTGGGAGGCAGGTCTGGTAGGTGTGACCCAACTGAACAAAAACACACAAGACCAGCTCTTGTGTCTGTCGGTGAGCTTCTTTTCCCCTACCCTCTCACACACACACCAGGCTCCCATCTCTGCACAAAGGGCACCCCAGGGTGTGTGTGAGAGAGACAGAGCTAACGTTTGGTGCTGGATCCTAAATACCTATTATCCCTGACTCAAAGAACGAGCCACATTTAGCCTTTCCTCCACACCTCACTGGGAAGAAACCATGACAGACGCAGCAACCAACATGCGGCTGAAGCTGCCGATCATCTGCTTCATCCTGGAGATCATCCTCATCATCCTATTCGGCGTGTTGGTGGAGTATGACCATGATACGGATGCAAAGAAGTTTCATAAACTCAACCATTCGGACTATGAAAACGAGTTCTACTACCGCTATCCAAGTGAGTGCCCTTTGGATGTCTGGAGGTTCAGGGTCATAGGCTAAAAGGGTCAAGATGCTTTGATTCCCAATCTGTATTCTGTTTAGATGAAGCATCTAGGAAAGTTTCATTAAAACCTGAGGTAACAGTTTGTACATTACACACTGTGACACTGCCAACTTGATTGGGATGGGTGCTTTAATTCAACAAACAAACAAACAACAAAGAAAATGATTCCAAATATTATGAAACAACAAATATACAAGGAACTAATGCTTGTGTATCTTGTATTTTGAAATTGGTTGCATATTGACTAGAGAAGAGACATTAAATCGTTGTGATGCTTTTTTACCACTACTTTATTGTTAAGGACACACAGTCAATTTCAGATTTAAGAATAGAACATAGGAACATAATCAAGCCAACAAATGTTTAAATACAACTCATCAAAAATAAAGAAAAAAGTATTTTAGTATTTATTACCTGTTGACGGAGCAAAACACTCTGCTTTTAGGCTCCAGTGCAAATGTTAACGAGGCATGTCTTCTAACTTACTTTCTCCTGTCAAATTTCTCAAATGTCAGAGTCAGAGAGAGCAGGAAAGAGCAGGAATCTTGTGCATGTTCACAAACAGGTTTAAAAAGATTTTACACTGGTCTCAAAAGTCACCCTGGAATTAACAGAGAATCCATGGCAGATTGTTAAAAAGCCATGAACAGTATTTAAAAAATAATGTTCAAAAGTTATAATTTAAAAGAAAGGCTTAACCTTAAATTACGGGGTGGTAACTTGTTCACACTTGCAGACCTTAAAGCAGTAGTACCAAATATTGTGGGG
>JAPMOB010249611.1:10705-67024 GCA_029875015.1 Lepomis gibbosus
ATCTTATTTTTTTCTCTTTTTTTCTTTTTTTTCTAATGATGCTTAACATAATTCTCTAACAGCAAAATTCTAATCTCTTACATGCTGTCTGAGTGATTTTTGAATACATGTAAGTATACCATTCTTGCTCGCTGCCTTGTTTTTGTCAAACTGTTAACACCGTTATGTCATCAGGGAAGTGATGTATTTTGTGCAAAGGGATCAGAAGTGCCTCAGCTGCAGTCCCTAATTGGACAGTTCCCATTCATTTTGAGTGAACATTTTATAGAGATGTCTTCCGGTCCGCTGCTGTCCCAAAGAGGCAGATTCATTGATCATTCATTTCCTGATTTATAGGGATTGATGGTGTAGAAAAAAACTGGCCTCTGATTACAGGCTGTAAAATGCTCGCTACTGCTTTCATAAAACACATTATCTAATGGACAATGACAATTATTGTGCATAAGGTGGCATGTTCTGCCCTAAATTAATACATAGCAGTGAAATGTGAATATGTTGTTCATTTTTGAACTGAATTACATGATCGGCTGGCCTACCTGTGCGCGCTCTGCCCATGCACTCACTGCGCATTAATTTGTGTTTTGGGGACGTGGCTTTGGAGGGAGGCCTGAAAGGAGGGGGGAAGGTTTTTTTGGTTGAATATTGCTGTCTCTTGCTAGATCTCCAACATTGCCTATCTGGGCTTTACGTAACATGACTGAGGGGTGTTGGGCGTGTCTTAGCAAGTCACACTTTCAGAAGAACTTTACCTTGGAGTCTCTCACTCTCTCTCAGGTGTATGGAGTATAGTGTCCTAGGGAAGAGAAGATAATGATGGGAATGTAAAGAGACACTTTTCACTTTCCACTTTCCAACATGCAACCTCTCTGTAATGGTGTCCCGCCCTCATCCAATCACTGAAGGGTTCCCTGTAACCAATATAGAGAGACATGACGGGGAATAATAAAAGGAATAAATAATATGTGCACTGCATTATTAAAATCATACAAATCACTAACAAAATTTAGTATACCATAGGTTTTTGTACTAGTTCAACATTTTATTTACCCCATATCCACCCCAGCTCTTTTGGTATGATTTTGATACAAGAATCTTTACATGTTTCTGCAGCACTGTTTCAAACCACAGAAGGTAACAGACTGCCTGAGGTTAGAAACATAAGAGCACCGAGTAAAGGTCCATTAGATTTAATAGCTTCAGATAATGTTTAACTTGACACCTTCACTGTCACAGGAGCTGAATCACCTTCACGTTTCAGTGCTGTGTATACACAACCAACATCCTCCATCGTAATTGCACGCCTGGAAAACTATGTAAAATAAACAGAAATTCACACTCTACAGGTCACCTAGAGCAGGGTAGAGACAGGCATATCGTGTGCCAAAGTTGTTGGGGTTTTTTTATTATGAAAAAAAACCCTATACATTGGGGTATGTTGATATAGTTTTTACATTTACTGGGAGGTAGTAATTATTAAAATATGGTCTAAATGAGCTGAAGAATATTTTAATCCCATAGGCATAAAAAAGAACACAATATGTTAGTTTGACACACTAGTTATAGCCAGCAGAGCCTGTCGTTGCTTTGATTGTATGGTGTCCTCCTCGATGTCAGTGCATGTATCTGGGCCAAAATGCCAATGGGGACAGTGGCAACACCTCCGCCTGGCTGTGCAAAATTGATGGTCACCATGGCGACAGCAGCCACAAGCACAGGACACTATTGTGTGTGGCAGGTTGGAACAAATAAGGGAGAGTTAAAAAGTGGTTCTAACAAACAGTGCGAACCAGGACAATGAAGGGGGGGAAGTAAACATTATGGTGCAAGTTGAGGGAGTTCATTATTTCTGCTTTTAGAGTTTTTTGCACAGTAAACCAGCTATATTTTGATAACAGAGTTTCTAAACATGAATATCACTATGGAAGGCCACTTAGCAAATGTTACAGACTCACACTGCCCAGGCCTGAGTCAAAGCTGAACCTGAAGTCCCAGTTGATCAAAGCTTATGTAACTGCGCTCAGAGAATGGCTCAGGCTGCTTTCAATGACAAAGCCCTCCAGTGAAACAGTTGTTGGCAGTGATTGAATGTTTCTCTCGAGTTGATCTAAATGATTTATATCTCTTGGCACTCTGCTGCAATTTTTTGTCAGCCAACAAGTTAGTGGATATGTGTTTCATCTTTAATTGTTCCTCTACAAGTTTAAAAACCAAACAGATAAGGAGGAAAGTTGAGATGTTTTACTGTTATTAGTAAAATGATTAATAGTTTACAGTTGTTAATAGACTTTGATCGGATTTTAACAGTTACGTTTATAAGATATAACTGGAAAGTTACATTGGAGTTAATAAGAGGAATAATGATCAATTAATCAACAGAAAATTATTTAGAAACCATTTTGATAAACATTCTCTCGTACCATCTTTTCAAATGAGATGATTTGCTGCTTTCCTAAGTTTTATTTTAATTGTTAAATTTGGGTTTTGGACTGTTAGACACGCAAAAGAAGCAATTTAATCGCTCTGCAAAACTTCAATGCCCATTTTTCATTATGTTCACAAAAATAATTGATAATTATAATTGTTGGTTGCAGCCCTAGAGTCAATGGTAACACCAAATACTTGGGGTTATAATGAGCTGACATGTGTGTCCTGAGTACAGTAATTCCTGATTCATTTTTCAAGACAATATTGGCCTGGAATCATCTATAGAGAGATGAGTGTCATCTGCAGAGAGATGAGTGTCATCTGCAGAGAGATGAGTGTCATCTGCATAGCAGAAAAAAAAAATTAATACGGTTCTTACAAATGTTTCTTAGTGATGAAACAAAAAAAACCTGTTGTGAAAGTAGTATTTCAAGGTAGTGGAACCAGAACTAAGACTTCTGGAATTAGACATTGAATGCTGAATGTATCACTGAAATTGTCAGTTTCTCAATAGTTTCAAAAGCAGCAATAATGTTACAGATGATTCTTTATTTACAATATTACCTGGGGTAATTTTACTTCTATACATTGGTCAGAAAAACATCTACAAGGTTTTTTTTTGTAATAAGTCCGTCAGTCTTTTTCTTTCATGTTTTGTGCTGTGGACCTTTCAGCCATTTGGGTCTATTTTGCAAATCATTGGTTTCCCAGGCTCATGATCTTCATAATCGTACCTGGTGTTTTCTACATCGTGCAGGTTTCCAGGATGTGCATGTGATGATCTTCATTGGTTTCGGCTTTCTCATGACCTTCTTGCAGCGCTATGGCTTTAGCAGTGTGGGCTTCAACTTCCTGATCGCGGCCTTCTCCCTACAGTGGGCCACACTCATGCAGGGCTTTTTCCATGGTATGCATGAAGGCAAGATCCACATCGGGGTGGAGAGGTATGTTGTAAGCATACTGAACATGTATAAATGTACACACACTGCAGGTAAACACATAAACATGCCTGCACACATCCTGAGGTATGTTGGAAAGTCCACAGAGACACGCATATGTAAACTCACTATCCTTGCTTTCAGCTTTTGCCACTCAGTGACAACAGCTACAATAATTCCAGACTGTAAGCTCTAAGTGAATGGATTTCACAAGATGTTTGAAAAGTCTAGTCCCTAATCTGGACCAAGTCTTAATCTGCAGTCTTTATGGCTAATGTATGTAATATAAACTATATCAGTGTACCTTAAATCAATATTAAATCTTAGATCACTTTGTGTGGCAGGGTAATGTCACAGAAACGACCAGTGTGAGTTTCTGCAAAGCAGAAAAGCGGTGACAGGAACACCCTTTGCTTAACGACCCTACAACTTTTAGTCCATGCCCTGAACAAACTGCTGTAGTAATTTATTTTATTTAACTCTGTTTTTTTCCAGTATGATCAATGCTGATTTCTGCACCGGCTCTGTGCTCATCTCATTTGGAGCCGTTTTGGGTAAAACCAGCCCTGTCCAGCTGCTGGTCATGGCAGTGTTTGAGGTCACACTGTTTGCTGTGAATGAGTACATCCTGCTGACTGTTTTGGGGGTGAGTTACACAAAACAAATATACTCTAGCAGTGATTACCTGAAGATCTCTATGTGACTTTTTTTGTGTGTGTTCTCTGAAAAGTGCAGTGCAAAACAGGATAGCAAAAACTGATTAGCACCAATGAAAGAAAAAACTGTATATCTATTTTTTAAAACCAGGTTATGGCTAACTTTGTTTCAGGCCAAGGATGCTGGGGGTTCCATGACCATCCACACTTTCGGAGCCTATTTCGGTCTTATGGTGACCAGAATCCTGTACCGACCCCACTTGGATAAGAGCAAACACAAGAACTGCTCAGTCTACCATTCTGACCTGTTTGCCATGATCGGTAATCATCTACCAGTGTTGTAGCTTTGCTGTTAAATGAAAACACTGTTAGTGTCAAGAAGAGCATTTTTTTCACATTGAATTAACTGAATTTATTTAATAAGATTCTGCTTGTATGCAAATATTCACAAAATACTACTGTACAAGGTTACATCACAGGTGGGCGTGGTCAGGTGTGGTAATAGGTGTGATATACTGTACTATACTTCCATACTTTAAACCATTAAACCCATTGACCTCAGTGCAGCAGTGCTTTTTCTCCAAACCATACATTTAGTGTGAATTTCCCCTGAAATTCAGTTGTACTCTTCACAAAATTGCTTTGGTGAAAGGAGTAAACTTAAGTTCTCATGTTCAGAATACAAATTTTGGAAGATTTTCCATGCTTGTTGAAATACCAATAAGAAATGTGGACTTGATGACTTGGCCTCAAGTCAGACCTGTCTCATCATCAGATGACTATTCAACTTCATAAAGATTCATTAGCACTCAGACTTTACTCTTTTAACTTAAGATTAATGCAAGCAATTTTAGAAAATACAGTCCGACTTAGTCACACAGACAAAAACAGTACTGAACTGGAAAATACTGAACGTACCCTTTATATTCACTTGTAGAAATAAACCATTGGAATCCTGTCCTAACTGTTGTGCTTCTCAGGTACCATCTACCTGTGGATGTTCTGGCCCAGCTTCAACTCTGCTATCACAGCTCATGGAGACGACCAGCACCGCACAGCCATGAACACCTACTACTCCCTGGCAGCCTGCACTCTGGCCACCTATGGCATGTCCGCCCTCACAGCACACGATGGCAAGCTGGACATGGTGAGGGCACAGGATTGTCATTCCTGAGTTAAATTGTGGTTTCCATAATCAAATCAATAATCGCTCATGAATTTTATCTGTAACTTTAAGGATCGCACTGAGTAAAAAATGCTCTTCAGAAAGTAATTCACAGCTGTAGAAGATGATAGCTTTCAGTTCACTTTCAAAATTTACACAGCAAAGGTAAAGGTTGCGAAAAAAAAACAGCCTGACAGCAGGTGTAATACGTCTTGATCTTGATTGCTCACACAGAAAAGTGGAGACAGGAATCAAAGTGAAAGAACTAGAAAGATTTGGAAACATCTTGACTTTCTGTCAGCAGGGTTAACCTCCGCTTGACAGCGTTACTCAAAAAATGAAAGCTGATGAATGTGACATCTGACCCCCCACAAACAAAAATGTAGGTTGTGGTCAAGTCACATGGAGTGTCATGTGAGTCAAACGTCTGTCATGCTCAGCTGTCAACAGTTAATCGTCCTGAAATCAAGATGGGACATTCCTGTGTTGATAGCGATCAAACCGACCGAAGAGTGAATCATGTTGAGTTCAGTAACTTGACAAGGGAGCAGACATATATTGCTTGTTCATAGTAAAGATGAGCTACTGTAATCAGTTGAAGGAATCGGCTTGTTTCTAATGCATTCCACCTGTTTGTTGCTTCATCTGCATGTGATGTGAAACCGGCTGGAACAGGTCACAGAGTCACTGTTTGAAAGTTCCTGTCGAAGAGAATAATTTCTCTTCAACATTATTCGAAACATTTAGTGGGTCAGCTAGGCTAACTAGCCATCTTAGCTAACTTAGTTTGGATTGATTAAATGTTAGCAGCTTGTAGCAATAGGTGAAATATGCTACTTTTTCTCTGACCTGGGTCTTTTGCATACAGGTTTTAGAAGCAAAGTCACCAATAATCCTGCTTGAATTACAGTCTAGTGGTTACTTCATAATCTGTACACACCCTACATTTCACAACGTATTGTTGCGTAAAGCTACTGTCCATTAAGGATGTGTGTGGTTTATGGGTTTGTTGTACTTGGGACCACACCTGTCTGTGGTTTTAGATGAGTTCAACATCAAAGATGTGAAGTGCAACCTTTTTGAACCTTTCAGCTCATGTGGAGCATGCAGCATTTAAAGTAAAGTGCTGACTTTTAAGTTATTGGCATTTTATTCACTGTGTCCACTTCAAGCCACCAGTGTCAGCAGCCTAATTTATACTTATTTGTCAGTGTTTTGGTTTTTCTGAACTGTTCTAAAGTGGCACTTGTCAGAATTTTAGAAATACTGAGTCTCCTTAATGTACTGGATTTTAAACAATCTTTTTGTTCAATTATACTTTCTGTACATTTTATTTCTCAACATAAAGGTTTAAATGTTTCAAAGCATTCTACATACAACTAGGAGTGACATTCTGGTGGGGAAAAAAGTGTATGTAGTATTTTATGTATTTGTTATTTGTTGGTCTACCAGTAGCCAAATGTCAAAGTAATGAGTCAAAAATACTGGAAATTATATACAATTCTACGTAATTCTCAAACAAACCTTGATATACTCAGTTATATTTAGAGGCCATAGTAGTTATAGGTGCAATGCAGGACAATGAGCATCAGGATAATAGAAGAAGTGTATATTACTGTTGCTTTAATGTGCTCAAACCTTTTTTGCATCTGCAAATTGCTTAAATACAATTAATCTAAAAAGTAGGAAATTAAAGTCTCACCCTTTTACTACTCTTTAGGTCCACATCCAAAATGCTGCCCTGGCCGGTGGAGTCGCAGCGGGAACCGCTGGTGAAATGATGCTGACACCTGTTGGCTCCATGATTGTTGGTTTCTTGGCCGGCATCATCTCCGTTCTGGGCTTCAAATACCTCACAGTAAGGATGATTCTGCATTTTATGTTTTGTGGTTAAGTCAGTAGAGGACATATTGGAGGCAGAGCTATGAAGGAAAAATGACCAAAAAGAACCTCTAAACCAAACACACAGTAAAAACTATTAGTGTTTTTAATGTTTCTGCTGTCAAATTGCTGTGAAATGCTCAAATCTAATAACAACATAATGTTCCCAATCTACCACTCACTGCCCTGATATTACATTTAAACATTGCAGAGAACAGTTAAGTGGCTGTTGGGTGGGATTTGATTTCCACTGAGCGCTACCTTTATAAAAAATGAGTGTTCGTGAAATGTGTTTAAATGTTATAAATGAAAGAAATAAGTGCTTTTAGACAGTGATGTTGCAATTCTCCTGTTTCATCCACATGATCAGCATCGCCTGTCCTTCTTTTCCTTCTTTTAGCCCATCCTGGAGGACAAACTGAAGATCCAAGACACATGTGGGATTCACAACCTGCACGGCATGCCCGGTGTCCTGGGCGCTATAGTGGGAGCTGTCACTGCTGCTGTTGCAAGCAAGGACGTTTATGGAAATGGGTAAACATTTAATTTGTGCTGTTGTTGCCACAAACACCTGATGCCTGCAGCTTTACCACAAAGACAGTGTTAGAAGCACTGGGTGTGGAAAAAAATCTTTGCTACACATGACCACAAACAGCAGCAGTGGTTTGTCCTGATTTTCAACATTTTTCAGTTTGAATTAGACAATCTCCCTGTGTGGGCTGAGAGGAGTGTGTCACAGATAACATCACTTTGACTACACTGACAGATGTCAGCTTTCTTCAGGCTGCTCTCACATTCCTAATTTTGTCGGCATGCAAGGACCTGCAAAGAGACAAGTTAATCTGTGGTGTCAGTGATGTGTAGTGTCTTGCTTACTGAATCTAACAACCTGTTGTGTTTCTCTTTGATTTTGTTATATGAGTCATGAAGTATGTTACAACACTGAAGGACTGTTCCAAGTTAAACTGATCCAGCGGTGTT
This sequence comes from Lepomis gibbosus, assembly GCA_029875015.1. Taxonomy (NCBI): domain Eukaryota; kingdom Metazoa; phylum Chordata; class Actinopteri; order Centrarchiformes; family Centrarchidae; genus Lepomis; species Lepomis gibbosus. The sequence continues at coordinate 18,751 of JAPMOB010249611.1, forward strand.
AAATATCATTACATTTAATTATTTAGCTGACGCTTTTTATCCAAAGCGATTTTACAATTGCTATACTATACTATACTATACTATACTATACTATACTATTGCTATGTCAGAGGTCGCACGCCCCTGGAGCAACTAGGGGTGAACTGTCTTGCTGGATGTGTCACAGCTGGGAATCAAACCCGGGTCTCTCACACCAAAGGCATGTGTCTTATCCACTGCACCATCACCACCCCACCATCAGCTGACTTTGACCTCTTTGTGTGTTTCAGTATGAAAGATGTGTTCCCTGATGTGGCAAGTGGAGATTTTACACCGTCTGTCCAGGCCGGTCGCCAGGCCATATCCCTCGCTGTCACCTTCGGCTTCGCCCTGCTGGGAGGGCTTATTGTTGGTAGGTGTCACATACTCCTCATGTATTCTGAGCACTCACAACATCGATTTGCAGATCAAAACATGTTCGTATTTCTGAGTTAATATGGGATTTAATTTGGTTATTTCAACATCACATCATGTCTTGGGTACACCTAACAATTGTTTGGACAGCATCTCCATAACAGAAGTTCATGAACATTGAAAAATATACCCTGATATGCTGTCCATTGTCGAAATAACTTCAGATATGCACTGAAACACACACACATGACAATTTCTATAGTTTTTGTCAGGCTGGAAAGGCATCTGAAGTTATATAGTATTAGTATCAGCAGCTGTGTAAGGCAGAATGAGTATGTTCACGTACACGTTAGCATAATATAACACTCAAAACCGGGTTCCACCTTCCACATCCAGAATCATTCAGTCATTTCTGTCATCTTAGTGATCTCAATCCAGTACATTTTCTCACTGTCTGGACTACCACTACTGATTCAGCTTCTCTGTCTAATATCCAGTTTTAGAAGACAAGATTGACAATAAAATGAATTCTCTGCTTTGCCAGAATCAGACTTTCACTTCACTTATTTCAGCCTGTTGATCATCAATGAACTTATGTAACTTGAGATGAGGAAGCAGCTGCAAACATAACAGATAACGATCAGAAACTGGGTCAGGTGTTTTCATTTCTATGTGGAGTAAGACATTTATTTTACAAGTGAACGTGAAGTTGACTGACTGGCTGTTGTTGTACTTTCACTAAAAAGATAGTAAACGTTTCTTGTAAGTGACGTTCAGAGTGTTTCTGCCAACATATAAATAACAAGGTCTCCTTCTCGTTTTAGGTTTCATCTTGAAGCTGCCTGTCTTCGGTACTCCTCCTGACACCATCTGCTTTGAGGACAACATCTACTGGGAGGTGAGTTTGAAAACACGAGATGGCAGCCCTTTATTTTACAAGTCTGTTTCCGAATCATCAAGTTTCCTGGAAATAATTCTATTATTTGTGCTAGATTAAAGGGAAAACTGAGACAGTGCTTCTATTAGCTGATTGCGAGTCTTTCAGTCAGCTGAACATTCAAATGTTAAAATTAACACAAAACAAATGGGAGATTTGTCTAGATTTGTAAATTAGTATTCATTTGTGTTTAAATGAAACTACTCTGTCAATGAAATTTAAATTGTCCTTATATGATTAGTACCAAATTACTTAATTATTCTTCTGCTGGGCTATTAAATTATTATGAAATCATTATGAAATTAGGGACTAAACAAAAGAGTTGTAATTGCACTCATTGGTGCTGCTTCATTTTACTGGTCTATAATTTTCTGATATTTTCCCAATAGTTTTCTAATTAGTTTCCTGGACAGGGTCATGCAATTTGGTGACCTATTAATTAAAGGCAAAATATAGACAGTGTTGAATCGGTACATTGCCAATGAATTGATTCCCCTAGAGGGTCTTTTAGTCACCGCAGGCCTGAGCAGGTCAGCTGAACATGGAAAATTCTGAGATTTGTAAACAGGCAAGCAAACCATTCAACATTCATGGAAAATAAACATCCCAATCGTCAATGAAGGATGAATAAATATTTATTTGGGTTTAAATGAGACGGACCTGTTGTAATTGTTTTGTATTATTTTTAAGACACTGTGCGCTTTACGTGGACTTTCAAGCTGAAGTAAAAAAACACAAAGATGTGTCAGAAGAGTGTAGCATTAAATCTTACGACCACAAGATGGTGACTTTGCACTAACGTGCTACTCACTGTCAGATGAGATGGCAGTGCCGTCTGACCACCAGGTGGAGCAAATTAACCACCACATGATATTATCAACCAGGTGGATCGCAGGAACAGAAGCCCTCCTGGATGGTCACACCTTCTCACTTCAGGCTGATGTCGTTATATTCCCCACATTGCAATATGCAACATGTCTGTGGCTCATCATGCTTGTGTTTTATGTATATTTTGGGAACAAGTAGTCTATAAAAGTACACGTGATACTACAGTATCATGTAAACGTTGCAAAATTACACGCAGATTTATGCCTCTTTGTTGTTTAGTTGATCATTTTTCTAAAAAGAGGCCTTTACTAATTTCTGCCACACATGAATTAAAATGTATAACATTACTCAACATTAGTTTAAATGTTGTTTTATCTGCTAAATCCTAAATGCAGCGTGAAACTCATTTGTAGATGTAAAAGTCTTTTGTTTAGATTCTCTGCTTGCATAAGTGACATCCAATAATAAATAATTCAGTGCCGCTGTTTTCTGTCCTAAACTCCAATCTTTATGTAAATTTCTAAAAGGGGAACAAAAGACGAATGCACTCCATGCTACACCACAAGTAAATTAATGAAATAAAATCACAAAGTGGCTGCTAACGTGCACCTTGAAAAGCAACAATTAGACTGTTTAGTCTGGAAAATGGAGGGATGTTTGAGACTGGATGAGGTCATAAAAGTCTAGAAACGTGATTATCTCATTCTCTTTCGTTCTGTCTGTCTCAGGTGCCTGGAGAAGAGGAGGGTCACGAGGGCCAGATGACCGCTGTGAGGACGGAAGAGTCTGAGAAGCTTGATAGTTAGAATCCTACACACACACATACTGAGGTTTTAATATCCTAGCACTCCAGTATTACACCCTTTAGGTTGTAAAAATAAAAATGTACCTCATGTCAACTGCCAAATGTCTGTTTTTACGTGTAAAACTTAAAAATGTACTTATTTTCCTGCCAAAATGAAAGAAACTCCCTTTTACATGTGAGTGACATCTTTGACCACTAGAGGTCGAACCAGAGCTACGTCGCTCTGAGCCACAGGCCTGTGAGGAGACTGCATTGGGAAATGATGTTTCTATTTGATGGAGGACAGAATTTAATTTCAGCAGCCAGTTCAAACCAAAGACAAGCAGATTCCTTCACAGACAGAATCTTCTATTCGATAGAATTGAGCCAACTTAAAATAGGTTACATTTTAATAGCAAACTAATTTTGTCTTGATTTCTTTATTTTAAATAAAGGATTTTTATGCAAAACAACGCACAGACACAATGCTGTTTTTTATGTTTGTATTATCTCCTAATACTTTATGTGGGATTTTCTGTGATTTATTTTTTCATATTAAACTTCATACATCTTTGCTCTGTCCCTGTTGGTTCAGTTATGTACCTTTACATTAATTCTATGTCCAACCTTTACACCAAAATCAATAGATTTTTTGATTAATAATTGCTGATAGCTGAGTTCACTGTTTGAACCAATTGTATCTGAATTGAAAATATTTTTAAACACATTATTGGATTGAAATAAATTGTTTAAGTGTGTCACTTCTCATTTAATATGTAATATTAGACTTTATATATGTATGATGAGGGTTAGACGAAAAGACATCTAGTCAGAGATCATCACAATTCACATCAGTATCGATAGAAAGAAAGGACATTTTCAGGAAATAATTGATCAATTCATGTGTCTTTCCTTGAAAGTCTGTTACTGTTTAGGCTATTACCATTATTCAGTAATTTTGTAAAATGTGAGAGAGAGGCAAGTGGCTATGCAATCAAGCCTTTGCTTGTTATGATGAAGGCTAGTCATCATTAGCCCTTTTTTTTTCTTGAAGGCTTAATGAGTGTGTAGCAATCACAGTGGAAGGGGTTAATGCCTCCAATCCAGATGGGGTTTGTCTCTCACCACGTAAATTACACAGTTTCACTTTTGAGGGATCAAACAGCCGAAGAAAGCGGGTGCCCTTGTTAGATATGGTCTCCTCGGGGCCGCAGTATGAAGGGTGATTAATGCCACTGAGGAGGAGGAGGAGGAGAAAGAGGAGGAAGCATCATCAACAACATTTAAGAACTCCTCTGAATGGATCTAAGGAATAACTCCTGCGATTCATGATTGCTTCATCTCATGTTGGCAGATACGACTCAAAAAGATTCAAGAGTGAGAAAGCAACTGTTAAAACAGCATCATTACTGATATACATGCTACAGGTTAACCCCCAGCGTCCGATTGACCAATGTCTTAGATATTCTGTACGTGTTATTCACGATGAAGATTCGCCAAAACACACACAAATTTGGAGCCACTGCTACTTTGCTCACTCCATGGCAACATTACATTCTGAGCTTGCATCAAATAGGAACTGTGGTAATCTTGTTTATTTCTTTTACCCTATCAAGTGATTTGTTGGCTTATAATCCGGGAACAATGACACTCTCTTCTATCCGTTTTAACATAGATATATGCCCTGCCATACACGTGAAAGAGTGTCCTAGAACATGTCAAGTGATGCACAGTATTTATCACACCTAGCTAGACTTGTAGTGACTGACTGGGATTATTTAGGACAGTTTGATTTAGTAAAGTTTTGCTTTACTAAATCAAACTGTCCTAAATTATCTATCCCTGGTTAGGGCTACAACAAAGGTTTTGTTTTTGATTTTCATCCTGAATATCATCATAAAAACCATCAGTATATTTCTACCTTCACCAAAGTACAATTTGAGTTTAAATCATAGGTGTTCTACACATGAATAATAAATCACTGAATGCGTGAAAGCATTAATTAACGCTGTGCTTGGAACTGATCGTTTTGCTGGTATTTCATTACTATAGAGTGATGTCAGTATTCATTATAAAACATATAGTCATGTTTCAGCTCTCATCATAGAGTACTTATTCAGTCTGTTTTCTCTTAATATCTCTGTTAAGTTTTATCTTTGGTAAGTAAGGTATTAGCATGGCTTAATGATGTCCTTCCTGTTTGACTGCCTTTCTATGGCATTAATAGCCCCTCATACATAGGGCCCCTTGCAGGCTGCAGGGGCCTCGTCTGACCCCCCTACCCGATTTGCTGATGGTACCTCGGCGTGAACAGGCGCCGCAGCCTTTTCCCAGGAACGAGAAGACAGGTGGACAGCTGTTTACTGAATAGGCGCTCATACTGAAGAGCTTAATTGAGCTTCATAGAGCTAATTAAAATGCAGAGAAAAATAATCATGATTATGGTAATTATTCTTTTGTCTAATATGTCTTCCGGAGATGTGCTTGTTTGGCATCATACCTGCAATATGTTGAAGGCCCTGAAAAATAAAAAAAATAAATCTTTTTGTTGTCTTGAAAAGCCTGTACTACAGCTATCATTAAATTAGATGAAATGTTAATTGTTTTAATTTTTATTGTTTAACATATAATATGTTGTGAGCTAGTATTATAACTGCAAAATAACATCTAATTTAAGGCTGTGGAACAAACTGTCTTTGAGTTTGACTTACATTATCATTCAGGGTAGAGCTATTAGGACAAGTTTACTGAATATGACGGAGTACAATACTGAAATCATCATTAATATATGTTGCACCATCATGTCTATTATGAAAACTATCTATAGAAAAACAAAGTAGAGTGATGAAAATCCTCTTACCAGAGCTCTAGATTAAGGATACTGAGGTCGTGTCCTCTCTAATATGGGAATATGGATGTTTTTGCAATCTGTGCAGGAATGATTTGCAGGGATGTTCATCACTACATCAAATTTTACTTTGAAATGTAGTCTTCAGCTCCTGTATGTCATATCATTTGTTACCCTTCACCATGACACTTTGTCTTTTGTCTTTTTTTAAAAGTGTGGCTAAAAGGAAGTTAGATTTATTGAATAAAAGTATGTAATATACAGTACTTCAACAAAATCACATGGTTTATGGGGCCTGCTTCAACGCACACATTTTGGCAACATTTAGATTTAAATAAGACCCTATAAATGATAACAGATGTAAAATTTATTGTAAAACCAAGAAAACAAACCATCCTGAAAATGTCCCCAGTTTTTGTAATACCTCTGCTTGATTACACTGTAATTCCAAATCATTTCTCACTTTCCTTCAGTGCAATATCACACATACACCCAAGAATCCGTGCCATGCCCTTGACCTTATCACGTTCCTTCTCTACATACTGCCCTTAAGCAAGGCACGGCATGGGAATGGTGCTGATCAGAGCCTCGGGCTACACAGGGTTGTTCTAAGCAGCTGTAGCCTCCTGTGGCTCAGCCTCCAGCTTGCACGCGATTGTTGTCCGTAACGCTGCTCTGGAGGTGAACATAATGGGTTAATAGGCTCCCTGAGGATGTAATGGTCCCCAGGGACCCCTCAGTCAGCTCACAGCTCTGTGGAAGCCATAATGGGCCAAAGCTAAAACCACCACGGGGATCTGACATACTGACAGGACGTCAGAGTCTGATAAGATTCATACTCATATGTACAAGAATTCATCTTCTCGTCACTATACTGCACGTGGAGATGATTGGGATCTATGCCGACTCAACCAGGGGGATTTATTACACTTAAAATTGACATCAAAAAGTCAAAGTAGATTCAAAACCAAAATTAAATAAAATAGGTGTGGTGACAAAAGTGGAATCTCTTTTTACATGAGACACGGTGATAATATTTTGATTTTCCATGTGCTTATGTTTTTGCTGAGATGCTTCACAGAAACATTCACTGTAAATTGCACTCAGAGCGTAAATATCAACACTTTAGTGGTGCATCTGGAAGTGCACACTCATCAGAGTTAATTTAACGTTGTAGTTTTGAACAGTCATCCCAAAAGCCGTATAAACTCGCCAATCAACATGTAAACTCTGAATCACCATCATTGAAATATATGGGAATGTTAGGCGTCTTGTTTGAGCTGCACAGATAGCTGCTACATGCACAGAAAACGGAACGTGAGATGTTACATAAAGACTAAACTTAAAGGCACAGTGCTGTGTTTTTCCTTTATGCCCAGATTATTTCCCCAGACAGAGCTGTGGTCGTTGCCCCTTCATCACCATTCTGGAAAGAACAGCGACCTGCTGGGAGGTTGTGACTGATGCCAACTAAGCAGGGTGATGATTGAGCAGGGGTGTCAGTGGGGGATGCTGACTAAATGCAGGAAGTTGTTCAGTTTGAGAGGGTTTCAGCCACTTGACTGAGGGGAAATTGCCTTCAGTGCTCCACGGGTACTTGGAGTGCTTCACTTGAATTTCCTCCCTGAAAAATGGATAGCCGGGTGAATGCCAAATCAACAAAAGTAGTGTTCATTTTCGGCCCTCAAATGTTCGCCACTTTCATTGCTCGCCTGTGGTAAGCAGAGCGCAGCCTGCCTCGTGTGGACCTCCCCTCACGTCCAGCATAGACCAGTATGGATAATAACAGTTATAGAGATGCATATTAAAAGACAGTCTATGACTTGTTGAACACATACTGTTTTGTCCACAATTATACACAGAGATGCCTTTTTTAAATTTCTTATCGGTAAGTTATTTGTGTATTTTTGTTTTAATAAACATTGCCTAATTCTTTGTTGATGATGTTATGCAATTAGCTCAAGGGAATGTTTAAAATCATAGAATGAAGGGGAAGGGTTACGGATTTCTTCATTTTGCTATTTGGAGGGTAGTCTAAAATTTTTTGGCGTAGGACTTCCTTTGAGCTGCAAAGAGCTGCCAAATTATTATTCCATTTACTTATTTGAAAGGAGTAGAGTTGAGTCAATACTGTTGTAGTTTGAGATATTAGGGTCAATTGAAAATTTAAAAGAGCAGAGGAAGGCCTTTTTTCAAGTGAGCCATAAGGTTCAGCTTCCCTCCCCATGCCAATAATTTTCATTTCAAAAGTGGTTTGTTCCCAAAATTTGGTGCAGAAATGTGTTGAAAAATGCTTGTCCTTTTATCACCAAGATACGGGGTTTTTTTTGGCTAAATTAAAGTCTTAAAGATAAAAACACAATATCTTATCACACAACATTAAGTCAAGTTCTGCCACTTTCTTCATTAAAAAGCAGCTTTCCTCAGACTTCATTCTGAGGGTCTCTATTACTTTGATTCCTTGAGGTCATTATATCATTGATGTGCCACTCTGTAATTCACACTTCTCTTTATCCTTCCTCAAACTGCATACTGGGCCTTTAATTCTGCCGAATATGACTAAGCAAACCCAAATTTAAGACCCTTAGATAGAACAAAAAGGCTTAGAAAGAAAGATCTAATTAGGAAGATCTGAAGAAATCATATTCATCCACTGACTGAATGACCATTGTGACAGGCAAGGATCACATTTAGGGCAGAATGGGGCAGCCTTTAATCCCAGAGTTCCTGCGAGATCCCCTGGCTTAGCACCCTGCGCACTAACAAGGCCTCCCACCGGACCCATTACAAGAGGAAAAACCAACAAAGGCAGTTATTACACACTCCTTATGAAAGGCACCAGGGGTGAATGGGGGCAAGCTGGACACCACCGGAACAAAAGAGGACTGACCGCCCCCTCCCTCACCACCACCACCACTCGTCCCCTCACACCCTCACCTCCAACCCGCCCACCTACTCCTGCAAACCAGCCGCTTCCACCACACGCATGCCTCCGAGCTCCAGGCATTGTAGAAGTGCGTGACTCGAGGGGGGTCGGCAGAGGTTGGGAGAGGTCAGGGGCTTCATGGCCTGCTAATTGAGTGAGCCCATTGAGGGAGCATGTGGTTCATCAGGGCCTCACCGGGGGCCAAGTCAGTGAACAGAGGGGAGTAGCTACGAAGTCACGCTAGGCTAGCAGGGAGCTCGGAGAGAGTTGACAGCGTGAATCTTCCCTTCACACACATGGAGATGAGATGACATGCAAGCTTACAAGTACTGCTGCTCAGGTCCTAACGAAGACACAGAAAAACTTTTAGACCAGTTTTTAGGCCTCTGTCGTAGATTTAAACGACTGACGTTTGTCCAAAAATCACTCAAAATACATCTCTGATTGTCTTTTATAAACCCTCTCTGCAGGTTCAGGTCATCTGGTCGAAGTCTGTTAACCATTACCAGAGACCAAAGTAACAGAAGTAATTTATTTATCTAATTAAGTGTAAAGTCTGCAACTGAAGTAGTATTCTCTTTGTGTATTTTATTGATTAATTTTTTGATTGTCTCCACATAAAGGCCATAAAACGGTTTCCCAACCGGTGTTTTGTTGAAACACTAAATACATATTTACGGCTTGAAACTGTTGAATATGATATCTTTATATATGTATCTAATATCTGTAATGAATATGAATGAAATGTATGATGAACTGCTAAAAAACTGTCGTAAATATCAAACAACAAAATAAGTTTGTTTTCAGTTTTTATTCTGCTCATTGGTTTTCAAATCCTTCATAGCTTTATTAATAACTGTATATTTTTTTTTACTTTTACTCAAATAAAATGTCAGCAAAATAACTGCCAAAACAACAAACGTACAAACATGTTTGCTATAAGCATGAAAAGCAAGAGAAACTCAAGTTGAAGGCATGTGACCAGAAACAGGAAGCAGTATTTGAAGTTGTGTGAAGGTAAGTGCTGGGATTTTGGATGAAGCATTTACCTTAATCTTAATCTCAAGGGACCTGCGTTTAGTTTCCAACTCATGCCAATAAATGGGAGAGACTTCCTTTCAAAAGTTAATACCAACCTCAACCCAAGCTGTTTAATTTGCATAAAGCAAAGCGTTAGATAAACTTTCTACAAACAGACTCACATAATCGTCGCATAATTATGGTAACACGCAATCTGCAAGAGCCAGATTCTGGTCAGACATGCTTGTAGCTGCAACTGTTTGTGAGTATCGCCTTCCCCTTTTCTCTGAGCTCTAATATCAAACTGTCCAAGTCGAATCAACTTCCAGCAGATCATATGTTCATTTGAATTCACTCAGCAGTGCTGAGACTCGTTATTGAACCTCACCGCATTGTATGTCTTCATATTAGATGAGTCTTCCCTCGACTCCATTTCACTAAATCATTAAGCTAACGAATAACAAAGACATATCAGACGTGTAGAGGCGATAATCATTTCCAGTCCTCCAAAAGGAATTAGAGGGATTGTAACTTGTCCTGTGTGAAATTCTCTAGTATTTGAAACTATGAGGACTTAAATCAGTCCTGAAATCAGTCTGAGGTTGTTTGGAGGAGCTCTGCAGAGGGATGTTGAATCCAGATCTTGAGATCTGCGCATGTGGATTAAAATTATGAATTCATTCATCTGTTCAGACGTTCATATTCAGTCGCTAAGCTCGCACTATCTGTGTTTGAAAAGGTCCCTGAGGGAATCGAGGGGGAACCCACCCAATCCTTTCTCTTCCCCTCACACTGCTCATTACCTCATTCTCATCAGCGAAAAAGACAGAAAAGAAGGCTACTGATAAAAGAGCGAGGGAAAAAAAACCCACAATCCGATACAATCGAAAGAGAAAGAGACAGCGAGAGGAAAAGATGGGGGGCATGCATGAATTAACAAGCTACTAATCTCTACCAAATTAATAACCGGGTCATGGATGTGAGGAAAAGAAGGATGAAAAGAGGGAGAGGAAAGAGGAAAAAAGGAGAAAAGAGGAATGTAACATGATGGCTGTGGGTACACCGATGGGAATTTTGTCCCTGTCTTTTCCCCATAACCCCTCCTAACCTCTCCCATTCTCCTCAGCGCTCCGATCACAAACCCTCTTTGTGGCTCTCCCAAAAAACCTTTATCGGATGCCAATTTGCATAAATGCAACAAGCAACAACACTTTTTTCTCTCTCCTGTGGGATAGGACAGCAGCAGCTCCTCCCCTAGCAATGCCATCGCAATTCTTCTTCTTGTTTCAGGACACACACACACACACACACACACACACACACACACACACACATACACACACACACACAGAGGAGCATACGTGCAGGATGACATGACGATGAATGTGCTTGTTTTATGATTCCCTCAGTGCACATATCAAACGTACAGTGTACAGTGCTCTCGCACACATATGCCACATACACTCACGGCCATCGCTCATGCATTCATAAATGCTGCACACACACACACACACACACACACACACAGAGAAAACCCTCACACGGCTCCCTTTAGAGCGTAATTAAAACGGGAGGTGCTTGCACAATACGCTTTTGTCTTAGGGCATGGCAAGGAGAGGCGGGGCGAGGGGCCACTGCATATTAATTAGGAGGCTATGGTGTGAAAGCCAATCAGGCGTGTTAAACAGATGACATACTGGGACAAATGTGGCACTACTTTCTTAATGCTCTCCCACGGTGGCGCATGGATACAGGCGGTGCATGCTGCAACTTCCGGCAATGGCAGGCTGCCAGTGGTTGGAAATTAGCAGCAGTAGCTGCTGAGATGAATTAGCGGCCTGAACAATGCAAGAGGCTGTGTGCTACGCAGCAGGGAGACAGGAGGTGGCTGACAGCTTGAATGTCAAACCAGTAGGTGGCGATGTTGAGTTGAGCAAGCAGAGACCTGCACAAAAGCTCCTTTTGTTTTTTTTCTTCCCCAAATGTGAAGTGTAATTAAATGAATGTAATCAGAAAGGTATGTTTTAGATTTCTGATGAAGCCTTTTCACAGCCGGGAACAAGGAGAAAAAAGGACGTCACCTGGAAAGCATGGCGCCAGGAAACAGATTTTTTTATTTCGAATGAATGAAAACAACATCACACACAATAACCCCACATCTCCATTGAGCGCCCGGCTGCCAGCGTACAGTATTTCCCTGACAACAAAAACCGTTAGCCCAGATTTAGCGTCAGATGTTCATTCCAAACTGGACACATCTGTTTGGTTATCAATAACGACGGGACTGTTTGGCATGCCGGCAGCTCCCCTCTTTTTCTCCCATTCACAACTCTGTTAAAAGAGAACAATTCAGGTGTTATAAATCACCAAAAGGGGAGCGAGCCAGCGAGAGGCTGACAGGCTGTACAGTGGCAGAGAGAGACCTCCAGAACCCTGCCACCGTTTTTTTATCCTCCAGGGCCACCCAGCTTCATTGACGTGGACGATCCCAACCTCCGTTTCTTTGTTTTTCCTGCTCAATTTCCCTTTCTCCAGGGTTTCTTTTCTCTGGCGCTCTGTGTTTGGTTGCAAGGTTTGTACGCCATTTCCTTCACATCACTTTTTTTTATTCATTCCTCTTGTGTGCCAATTGAATTTGTCTTATTCGGTTAATCTCTCCTGCTCTTTCTCGGCCTTTCTTTTCGTTGTGGCCTATCCCCACCTATCCCTTCCTCTTTGCTTCCCCTCTCCTTGCCAACTCACCCCTCTGTCGTTTTCACCCTCCCTCTCCCATTCTCACCAACCCTCCCCCCTTCCTCCCTCCCTCGGCTCTACTCATCCCTCTCTGCCATTTCCCCAGTGAGGGGGCACTTTGCTGCTCCTGTCTTTCGATCTCCGCTGTTGGCACTCAGTTCTGAGCGGCCGGCCCAGTGTGTGCAGAGGGGAAGCTGTGTGTGAGCAAACGGGTGCCCACACTTGCCCCCGGCGCCACAAAGGAGCCTTTCTTTGCCCATCAATGGCTTCCATTAATGCCAGGCCCTCTGCCTCTGGAGGGGATGTCAGGCTTCCCGAGATGGCACACAGAGACGGCCATTAGAGGCAGGAAGCCGGGGGAAGGGGGCATCACGGGAAAGCTGCCAGGGCAGAGGAGCGGGGGACAAAGAGGGCATGAGGCAGCGTTTTGTGTTCTGAACTCAGTCCTGTGCATACACAAACACAAACTCCCAAAATGAAACATTTATTCTCTCAAGCACACAAAATGATTGTGTGTGTGTGTGTGTGTGTGTGAACAGTTATTTAGAGATTAAACTTATAGATATTTTCAAATAATAATTGCTGAGTTGTTGTTTCGCAAGTACAACTTTGAATTATATTTAGGCTCTGTTTTCTGTATTCAGCAGGGGATTGAAACACAAAACAACATTTCTGCAATTTCTTTCACAAGATTGCATAAAATTTTTTTTCTTAAAGGCTAAATACTGTCTTAAAACAGCTGGGAACTGGTTACTTTTTTGCAAACAGTTGCATTTGTTGAGGACTTTTTTCGGCCATGGTGTGCGTGTGTTCATGGTAATGAAGGAACATGTCACCCGGTGCAACAGTTTGGCTCTATAATGTGTTTTAATAGTTTTCGGACAACAATGGAGCTCTAGGAAGAAGCTGTATCAGGCTCTGATAAACACACAGTACTTGTTAGTAGGATCAATTTATCGTTGGTTTTGGTCTTTTCATGGCCTTTGTTGACAATTAAAAAAAGATGTGTGAGTGTAAAAGAATCTGAAAGTAATTTAAACCCCACATGGGGCACCAAAATACAGCCTGAATCTGCTCGGGATCTCACCTTTCTGTGTATACACTGCCTCTCCAATACTTCTGTATAGAAATATTGATAGATATAATAAGGCATAACCAAATTTGAAAGGCTATTATGAATGTGAAGGATCAATGAAGCGTTTTTTAAGACGAACACTTACTGTGATATACACAGAAAGGAGAATACAAACCAAAAAAAACAATAAACAAGCAAAAACACTTGCTGGCAAAGGCACTTAGTAGACGTGTTTGAACGCACAAAGGGCTCACATGTCTAACAAACACAGACACCAACCAGAAGCCTATTTACAGTCAGTGTTGTTCTGCTGCGGCTCCTGTTAAGACCCTTGACATCTGAAAAGGGAGGAGATGTCATCTTGACTGAATGTTTTCCGAGGAGCTTTTCCTGATCTTGGGCTTGTTTGAGAACTGATGGTCCTCTTTGCCCACTGAGGCAGGCAAGTGAGGATCATAACCGCAAAAAAGGTAACGCAGTAATTGAGGTATTGAGTCCTTTGGGCATTGTTTTGAACAGATAAAAACATACTGTACATATACATACAGTAAGATCATTTCAATTAGTTTCCAAATTAACTAGATTTAAGTTTTTTTTAGACTTTTATTTTGAAGAAGACAGGAGATTGCAGGTGGATTGCTGCACCAGAATCAAACAAAAGGACACTTGAGTCCTGAAAATTGTGAAAACAAGTTGATTTTTGTCCACTTTTGCAGTGAATTTATAGGGAGACGTACAAAACACACTTAAAAGTTACAAACCAACACTATATGCCAGGATCAAGGTGAAAAAAACCCATAGTTGCAGCACGAGGAGAGACTCCCGGCTATCTAGTCTAGAGTGAGATCACAGCAGCGTTTGAGGCATAGATGTGAAAGGAGGCAGGTCAGCCTTCTCAAGACCTTCTGAGAAGACGCCACGGGGCGGTGAATGGGAGGGACCATTCTGTGGGGATGGGGCGTGCTGTGAGAGCAGGTGGGGCGTTGAAAAAGAGATGGGGAGTGCGTGCAGATCAGAGGGGTGTATGCGAGATGGGGACAGTCAGCATCTACTGATCTAATGACGGCCCGACTTCAGAGCGACGCTGGCTCCCTTTGCACAGCGCCAATTAACTCCAAGGGTGGGGACAGTTGATGGACATGTCTATTATTAGCATGTGAGGAGTGCCGCAGTGCCTAAAAGAAATCAAAGAAAGAAAAGTCTTGAAGGAAGTGGCAAATGCAAAGTGAATGCACGTGATATGCTTCATTGGACCAATTGTGGCTGTATTGCTTTCTTCCCCCACGCCCTCCCAACACCATCCACTCATGAGCAGAAAATACAACTCAACTTTGCAAATGATGTAATTTGTGGTGCTGGAGAGGAGTCCCCTCACTGCTGCCGTACTCAATTATAACACTCTGGGAAACAAAAGACAAAAATGCGCCGCTTCATTCAAAGAAACATATCAAAGGTAGCTCAAATGCTTAAATCCCTCCAGCTCAGCAGACCGCTGCCTGCTGCCCCTCCCGTGTGTCCCACCTATCATTGTCTTCAAGCAGGAGGGGTTCGCTCACTGATTGGGCTCCATTTCAAACACATTTCTCACGTCCACCAATAAGCTTCTTCAAGGACAATCAGTGAACTGCAAAACACACAGAGTAGCGTTCCTACCCAGCATCCAATCGCATTGTTCAGCTGCTTACGTTTTGCTTCAATTATAATGTTCTTCACCTAATGTTGTGTCTGAAATCACTCCCTCGTTCACTCATTCATTACCCTCTCAATACTTTACTCTGTAGTAATCACCAAACTGAGATTTCAGATTGCAATCAATCAGCATTTTGCACCATCACTGACAGGTGTAGTGTCTCATGATGGTAATTTACATTTCTAGCAAAAGCAAAGCAATGCAATCTGGGGTTTGAAGCAAAGAGCAGTATGCCATGAGCGCTACATTTCTGAGTGGATATTTAATAATGACAAGTGGGAAAACTCCGTCTGCTGAGGAAGAGCTTGTGGTGCGATGCTCTAGCACGTGATGAGACTGTTGTTGTTGTTGATTCCAAGGTCAAGAACTTCTAAAGCATAAATCTCAACTTTTAAGCCAACATGAGTCCTTAAAGAGATTTGAATGTCTAGATTTCCACGGGCAACTGCATCTGCTAAGGAAGATGGTGTAACATGATCAAAAGCTCCAGAATAGCGGCCTTGGACCTCGACTTGAGATGTGTTGGCTGTTTTTGCCTAAATATGGAGGAATAAAAAAAAATCTTTCAAACATGAAACAATGCAGAACTTTAAACTCATATATTATGGAAAATTAGTATGTTGTTATCACTTATTTTTCGTGGGAATATTTGAGTTTTGCAGGCCAGACTTTTATTTGTAATGGACTATATTTACATTATGGTATCGTTATTATAGTAAAGTAAAGGATCTGAACAGAGTGAATCTTTTAAAGCAAATACAATTTCTACAATTTCCTGGAACCCTCAAGGTTCAATCGTCCACACAGGGATAAAATCAAAGAGTTAACAGGTACATTCTCACCACATAGGCCTATACTGAGTTCATCTTTAAGTAAGGTTGGAATTAGGCTGAACAATAGAGTGAAATCTATCCAGATGTCTCTCCAGACAAGAGGGAAATGAAGAGTGAAGTTGTATTTAGTCATGATCATCTTGGATGGACCGTCCTATCACCTTCTTTATGGCTCTTTTCAGGAGGCTAACTAGTTTGTAGCTTCAACGATAGACGAGCTGTTTGAAAATGAAGCTGCTGTCAACCAAAAAAGGTTTGTGAACACTTGCTCTGCTTCCCTGTTTGTCCAGCCTTATAGGAACCCTGTCAGAGCAGATATCACGTAATGCAGATGATCAACTGCTTTCAGAAATATGCTTTGTTTTGCCACGAAAGCCAATCAGGAGACGTGCAACTTCAAAAAGAATTAATTCATTCTCATTTCTAATCAGGGCTTAATCTTAATGTCTGCTCAGCAGTATATGGACGTCTGATATAACATATGCGGGGATTAAAACGCTGAAAATGAAATGCTAATAAGAATGTAATTAAGAAGGAGAGGGGCTAATAAGGAGATTCATACTACAGTAATTGCTGAATGACGTGTTTCACTGTTAAATTAGAGTCAAAACTGTACAGTTGCCACAAGAAAACCTGACAGGGATGATAAAATGTGTGGCTTACATGTTTTTAACTTAAACATGTTTGGCAAAGTTCATTAAATTAATGTGGATCCACCCCAAAAAAACTGATAAAAAGAATCGGCTGTTCCCACTCAAATTAATAGTATTGCTAATGGAGATATGAATGAGAAAACCCTCTTCAATAGCTGGTTTCACACTGATAAATTTAAGCAGAGCATGTTAGCAGCCGTCAGCTCAGATGAATAATGCATGTTTCTCCTTTGACTGACAGGAGTCATTTAAATCTCAATGTGTAAAATAGACCTGTAAAGAGGGTCAGGAGCCTTTATAGGTCCATTACTTTCACCTTGACACTAATAAGGGCCACTATGGCTGGATAGCATCTATTCATTTGTAAATGGAAACGTGTCAGTCTATTCATTCTCACAGTCCACATCCGGGAAGATTGTGGGAGACGTAAAGATATTCTGTATTTTTCTTCTTTCTTAGCAAACAAATGTTACGAAAAGACTAAAAACTAAAGGGAATGTATCTACTACCAAGTATTGTAAGTGTGTGGGTGTGTGCATCAAAGCCTGATACATAGCTTCTTCCTCTGTGCCATAGAGCTCTCTTGTCCAAACAGCACGCACACTGTTGCTGCTGCCACAAAAACTCCAAATGTGGATTAATCCGCCGCTGAAAATAGTCCCCAACAAATGCACCTTTTTGTTCCTGTTTTAGTAAAGTTTGCCAAAACAAGACTAGTTTTAGGAAATTACTGAAAGTTTTTTGTTTTTTAACTCAACTTTAATGCTTTTTTAGATTTACAGTGTTTCTTGTATATCTCAGTATGAACAAATGAGCTTGGAGCTGACAAACCGACCGAGTTGGTGAGTCATGCAGGAAGCGTTGAGAGATGTATTAAAACATGTTTTCGTCATCAAGAAAAATAATATAGAATAGAAAGAAAGTAAGAATTGTTGGTGAACATATGAGATTGAAAACACTGTAAATTATATCCATGTCATTGGGAGGACACAATTCCAGCAAGCAGCAGATTTAAATGTAATCCTGAAGAGCAGCGCTTATGTTTTTTGTCATCTTCACGTTGTTGATGTATAGCCACCTATGAGTCCACTATTTAGAAACATTTAGTTGAAGAATCTTAATTGATTGGGGTTATTTGAAGGTAATATGATCACTTTTAATGAGGAGAGTTTTATTTTTGCCTCTTTCTACTGGCTGCCAATAGAGTTTAAACACAACATTCACCATGGTGAAGCCGCCTAGCATGTTTCTAAATTTCTTGTCTTTATTGTAACTTAAAGTCTCTCATGTCCGCTAACTAAAGTCATCTGGATGTTTCCAGAGCTAAAATGTCCAATAACAAACTCACTTTTCTTGCTTTGTGGATCGATTTCTGTTCAGTTAAAAATTGAAAAGGTTTGTTGCTCCTGTTTGTCCTCCCTGTGTGATATCTTGCTTTGAAAGGTTCTACATAAATATAAATGTACTTACAGAAAAGTCTTGGTGGTCAAGACAGAGAACATCCGTCTGTTTTATTCAAATTAGGTATTTTGAAAGTTTGCGCCCACACAGGCTGAGCTTGGTGTGGTGCATAGATACTAAAACATTTCCTAATTTTTTTGTGGTGGGACATTAATTACAAGAAACCACTTTTACTCTTCAGCATGTGTGTTTCACTGGCTGTACTTCTTGTATATGTTTATATTTTTTATTTTATTAATTCATTTCCTGTGTATTGAACCTGTCTGAGGCCAACCTGAAATTTTAATCTTTTAACCAATTAGAAGAATAAGGGATTTTAATCTTAAATTCTGTGCCCCCCCTCCCCCTAGGCCCAATATTACCCTGTTAAAATAATGACACCACAGGAGACAAACAGTAATATCCCACCATATTCACTATATATTCAGTAGCACAGGACGCATGAGGAAAACCTTTGATTATTATTGTGATTTTTCTCCCTTGCAGGGCAGATGCTTGTATAGGAGAGGGATAATCAAATGCACAGCTTATCTTGGAAATGTGTTCTCCTTTGTGTGATGAGGACATTTTTCTGTTGTTCAGGAGGTACATATCTGTGTGGTGTTTTTTTTCACCCATCACTGGAGGAGGTGGAGGGCGGATTAAAGTGAGGCTAATCTCCAATCCGGGCCTCCTCTTCTCTTCTCCTTTTCGTTCCTTCACTTCAGCCTCCCCGCAGCTGCCAGGTTGCTGTTCCACTTCTCCGCGGCGGCTTTATTCATGAGGAAGAGGGACGAGGGGGAAACAAGCAAAATGAAAATGGCAGCTGTTTGTTTACGCGTTCCCACGACTCCATGCCAATTAAGCATCATCATTCCGTCAGCCGCTTGTCTTCCCTGATTAGACACCCCTCAGCAGACAAGACGAGAGAGAGAGAGAGAGAGAGGCCGGAGAAAGAAAAGGCCCGGAGAGGAGAGCTCCTATCTGGGCACCGCCATAGACGATGCTACTGTTTCTATCATTATGATCACTTAAAAACACCTTAAGCATCATTTTCATTTCACTTCCATAACATATAATATACGACCAGATTTAGAACACCTTTATTCAAATATAAAGGGATATTTAGGATGTTTCTTCCTACGTGCAGAATCATTAATAGGTCACCTTGCTGTTACCTATTACAGGTGAGTATATGCACTCCTCTGTGAAAACGTAAAAGAAAAATTTACACATTTTATATCATAATTTATAGGATTAAATCGTGTGTTTTTCATGATCTCTGAAGGTTTAAGCAACTTCACATGACTAACCAAGCCACAATCATTAAAATTATGAAAGTAGGCTATAGAAGTATTACTAGCTCGCGCCGTTATGAACTGAAATGTTGGCAGAAAATGAGTTTCAGTTATTGATTTTTAATTTCACTTTCTGCCCCTTTATTGAAGTTAAACTATCTGATTTAAGCCTGCCACAGTTTATGATATAGAAAATGACCGAACGGACGCTATTATTGTAAAGTTATTATTATAACTTAAATATAAAACCACATTTCCAAAACAACAACTGTAAACCAGCGAATTATTTTGCATATGATTATGTAATCATGTGACAGCGCTTGAGTTATAGCTTACCTCTGATTCTGAAATTATTTTTAAAAACGGAAACAGACAATTTACTGACAATTACAGGAATCGAAAAAAATAAGAATAAGTTGATCATTTGGGTTTTTAGTGTCTGTACTGAACTGAAATGTAGGTTGTGACACCTGCAGGTCGAGACAAACATGAGCGTGATGCCATTTCTGAAAGGCTGAAAAAATGTCTGGTGTTAATCTTTAGTTACAATTCGTTATTCTGATAGAAAGAAGTTAACGAACTTTTTCTTGATTAGCAATGTCCATAAGATAATAACTTGTATGAGGGCTGCAGTGTGTTTAATATTAATCTGCAGAAAGAAGAGGAACTGTCTCTGAGCACAAATAACATTTAGTACGTTGTTCTTCGTTTCCCTTCGTTTTACACAACAAACCCACGACCCATTAGCTCTGAATGGCGAACTGAACACACAACATGTGGAATTTAACTGACCTTACAACTTTGGTTTTGTTGACATGAGGCAGCTCTGAAGCCAGTAAACTGCAGGTTGGACTCAGGAGCAGCAGCGGGATGTGCTGTTTAAGAGTCCTTCAGCATCACGTGAGCGTTTCTGGTTATTATTGGATTACGTCACGGTTTAAATTGCAATTAAGCTCAAATTACTCACCAGATATGAACCATAATAATTTTAATCCATGACACTGTGTATGACTGCACATGAGTTCTGATAGACCTGAAAATATGTGTGGTCTTACGGTAATAATAATAATAATAATAATAATAATAATAATAATAATACAAATAAACAAAATATTTCTCTGCATGTCCTGTCGTGAAATAAATTCAGGCCTTAAAATAAAAACAGGTGACAGTGCATACACACGCACGCGGACACACACTCAACCGATATTTCCATCCACTGTTTAATTAATTAAAGGGGTTATAGCAGCAGCATGCGCATGGGTAGGGCCAGATTATATAGGAATATAATACACACAAACACACACACACACACACACACACACACACACACACACACACACACACACACAAAGGATAGCACAGAAAAATATGGATTTGTGTATAGGCCATATAAAATAAGACAAAACGAGAAAGAGTTATAGATTTTCAGTACTGAAGGGAATACAGTTTATGGATGGGGAAATTATGTGATATCAATATAAAAATTATTATTAATATTATTATTGTAGTTAAGTTATTATAGTTAACACAAGCTCATTCCTGAGAAAGCTATTTCTGGTGCTCTAAATATGCTTAAATTGAATTTAAAATAACATTTTAAAAGTATGAATGTTTGACTTCACTACATATCAAAGCAAACATTTATCTTATTACTTGACTAGATTTACTTTTTTGAACAAATCTCATTCAATTCTACTTCAAATTATTGCCGCTATATTCTGCTTAAAGGTGAAGTAAGTGATTGTGATTCAACACATGTTCTGTTAAATTCAGCAAATATTTCCTCAGGGTTTGCTGCCTTTTAGTGTGTGCGCTGTAAAAAGAAGAAGAAAAAAGCTGTTTTCCTAAACAGCCCTGGCTCTTTAAATGAGAAAACAAAGGAAGTGGTGCAGACCTTGCCACACAACATTGTTCCAGCCAATCAGCAACAGGTGGCATTAGTGCTTGTGATAAGGAGTGATGGGGTGAGGGAGGCAGTGTAGAGACAGTTCTACACACTGGCACATTCCAATGTGCTCCAGAAACTGTGAAGAAGGAAAGGGTGACCGATAAACAGCCAAAATATAAACAAAGAAGAAAGTTATATGACCAGCTAACAGCGAAGGTGTTTCAGAGAACCTCAGAGATTTGAATATTCGGGGGGCGGAGCTTCTAAGGGACCTCTGAAGGGTTTGCATTTGGTAATTGAGTTCAATTCCTAAAGAAAGTCTTGATTTTCCTCACTTTGCTAGCAAGTTGGGCTACAACCATACTACTATTTTATTTTTATTTTTAAAATGAAAATGATCTCTGTCCACACCAGCCTTTTCATTATGTATTAGAGTTGATCTCCATTTATGTTAAAACAACTGAAAATGCACCGTACACATGCACTGGGCATGCGTGTTCCGGTGTAAACAGAAAGTAGATTGTCTACTCCGAAGTTGCAGAAGATTCTGCGAAAGAAGAAAGTACTACTATAGACAAGGAACCAAATCAGAGATTGTTTGGCATGGACACTAAATACGCTACCTCAGAATTTTAAAACGAAACGGGGTCAACAGCGTTTTCAAACTTCTGTGTTTTAGGTCAGATTAGCTGTTGTTGTCTGAACCGGAGGTACAAACATAGCAGAAGGTTTCCGTTTTAAAACGAAAACATGGTACAGCGGCTCATCATCCAGACTAACTGAGCAGGCACCATCTCGACTGACAGCTGATCTATGCAGGATTTTGTAAATATGCAGTTCCACTAACGGCCACTAGATGCTGGCTTCAAGAAAACTAGTGTGTATCGTGAAAACCCAACTATTCCCATCATTAATGCTAAATTCATGTTTGTGTAGAGAGTGCCAGATTAAACTACGGAAATGCTAAGGATAAGTTAAAGTGCTGCTTTGGATGAAGGTGTGAAGGTCCGATAGAGACACATACAAATATTCCTTTCCCATACATTCAAAATAAATAAATGCCATATGCCAGGTGTTATCTTAACATGTTGAAATTAGGATTTGTGGATGACAATATTTTTCAATTTGGTCAAAAACCTCACAGCAGGTAGGGACACTAGTTTTGCAGGGTAAACTATACATATACTGTGTATGTATACTTTATAGACTAAGTAGGCTTATTCTGGGACGTATAATGTGCAGCAAAAGTCCCCGGCTGGAATTTAACCTCGGAAGTCACTTGGCTACCATAAGCTCCCATAATTTTTTTGTGTCAACCTTCCACACTCATTGCTTAAGTGCTGTGAAGTCAATCTAAGAGTCCAACTCAAAGAGATAAATGGTGAATCAAAACATCTGGAAATATAAAGCAAATCAGTTCCCGTGCCGTGCAGCAGAGGATTTGAGGGAGACATTTTCATCATATTAAGCCTTTAGAAAAAAAAATACAAATACAGAATTTGAAGCTTTACTGTTTATTGTTAATCATGATGAAGAGAAGCAGGTGGCAATTTCACAAAGTGTTACTTATAGTTAAGTACATGAGGAGAAGTTATTGGCAGATTAATCTTTCATTCACACCGGATACAAACAGGAAAGAGTGAGGCCGAGAGGGAAAATCCCTTGAAGTAGCACAATCAAATTGATGTGTTTCCTAAATTGATTATGGCAGTTGTGTTTTTAGCCCGTGCACTCCAAGCCAGTAGGGGGCAATAACCTCACAATAACACAATATAATTCATCTGAACGCTTGGCTGTTGGTATTGTTTGGGAAGAAACAACAATCCTGCAAACAGGACTGCAAGAAAAGGAAAATCCATGAACTGCAAAGTCGACACAAAAGAAGAAATCATGTGCTTGAGGTCAGCGTTTGTCATGTCACGTTACTCTAACCTTACTCTCATCCAGCACCATCATGGCAGGGTCTCTCTCAGCTGCTACAGCTTTGGACAGTTTATCGAAGTTTTGTTGCAAAAAAAGAAAGGTAGTATTTGGTTTTGTTTGCTTTCATGAAGCCTTGCTCACCGTCCTCATTACACCTGATCAGCAGTGTCATGTGATTGTTTTTCTGGCTACATAGAATTTTAATTGATTTCCAGTTTCTCTTCTTATTTAGAAATCGAAGTTTCATCTGGTTCCACTGCGTCTCTTTCATCCAGTGGAGACGCCAAGAAACAAACACACCTAGTCACAGTGAGTATTCAGGGATTTGGAGTATATGTTGCCAGCTAGTCGACATCTTAGATGCCTTAAATGAACGTTCCAGTGCTGAGGCCTGAGCTGCCTCCTTCCTTCTATCTGAACTGCTTCTCCTCCCGGACAGCAGACAGCCTGCGAACATAATGCTTCATGTCTGCATGTAGAGGGGCCTCTCTCTCTCTGGCCCCTCAGAAGAAAGTGGAAGGAGGTGCTGCAGGCTCGTTGTCTATCTGATCCCACAGCCTCCTCCTGAGAGGCAGACAGCCAACTACAATAGGGTTTGTGTTTGTGTGTGTGTGTGTGTATGTGTGTGCATGCAAAGGAGGGTAAGGTTGCGATCCACCACCTCCTGTTGTTAAAAAGTTGACTTTGTTGCTTCTTTGGGCTTGGCTCTTTTAGCTTCACATGTAAACCAAACACTAAACTAAGACTAACTAAGACCAGGATCTAAGGTTTCTTTAGCACATTAATTTCTACATTTACTGTACATATACAGCAATGAAGATTAGGTCAATAATCAAGGCATACCAGAGACAAACAATGGTTTAAAATATAATCTTTACACAAAGCAAAGGAAAGGAAGAAAAAACAGAAGTCATCAGATATGCATGACAACTGATTTGACTGCTTGAACGGTTGTTTTCCGGCTTTACTATGTAACTGCAATGAACCAACTGACTAGTCAGAAAATGAGCTACTAATACTGCTACTAGGAATCGAAAGTCCTCATATATTTATATTAGCAACAATCTGCGCTTGTTCACAGTCTGAAGGATGTTTATACAATTTGTCTGCTGTTTGATGACAGCAGACTCCACCCTGATCAGGGGGGTGCCAATAAATCGATACAGCAATATATCGTTAGGCATTTTTCTATGGTACTGTATCGATATTCCAGCCCATCATATCTATACATAAAATTAATTTAAAAAATAGCTCTTTGACGGTTAGCTAAATGCTAACATATAATGGGAATCTCCATTAACATGCTAATAGACATTAGCATCGCGATCGCGGAAATGTAATCTTAACATAACCTACACATTTTGCTTCACATGCTGAACAACCTGAGTGACATACTGTGCAAATACTTACATAGTACGTATGTTTCCTGAACTCTGTGTGAAATAAAAAAGGGCTGCCAACTTCGCTGTCTTGATCTGCTAAAGTTACTCAGCTGCTTCAACACTCAACACCGCAACCCAAAAGGGTCAAAACTCAAACCCAATATTCCCAGTTGCCTAAAAATACAGCTATCAGTAGGTGAAGAAAGGGCAGCACAGTTATTAATATAATGTAATGTACATATTAGACTTAGGTGGTATATAGCAATTTGGATTTGCAGTAAAACAAAATCAGTTAATCTGCGTTTTCTGTGCCTTTTTTAAATAAAGAAATGTCTTATAATTATTTTTTTTAGTTGCTCTGTAGTTTTATTTTTAGACAGTAACAGTTTGTATTTGCAGCAAATAAAGAGAGAACTTTTTCACAGGCATTTTTTATTCATACTTAGACAGATATCGTGATGTATCATTTTAAGATTGTCCACGGATATATCGATTATCGCAGAATTGCTGTGTCGTGATATTATTGTTATCGTGAGCCAAGTATCAAGTATCGTGTATCGTACCGCGAGGTATCCTGGAATTCCCACCCCTAACCCTGACA
Organism: Lepomis gibbosus; assembly: GCA_029875015.1. Lineage (NCBI taxonomy): Eukaryota > Metazoa > Chordata > Actinopteri > Centrarchiformes > Centrarchidae > Lepomis > Lepomis gibbosus. Next base: position 44,006 of record JAPMOB010249611.1, read on the forward strand.
GTTCGAATGCCATCACAAAGTCCTGCCAGTGGCTGAAATGCAGGTAAAGTTCCTCAGTTACTAAAAAGGTGTCCATGGAACGTTCTCACGGTTGACAATTTTGGGCCATTTGACTTCTTCCAAACAGTTTGTCTATTAGATAAAGTTTTGGTGACCTTTCAGTGACTTTCACAGTAATTCTGGAATGTGTTAGTAATGTATGTAAGATTTACTCTTAAACTATTGTCCGTTGTGACCAAAGGAGGGATTTAGAAGACTTGCTTCTTTGTTTTGGCTTCTTTTAATGCAATTGTCCCCCAAACGTAACCATTACCGGTACCAAGACGATCAAGGTCCCATAACCTAACCAAAGTGGTCATGTTAACCCAAACCATGATCGTTTCATAAAGCTAACGAAGTTGTTTTTATATCTAAAAATAACCAAAACTTTTATAGGAGGCACAGACAAATTATGTTGTCCTGTTGCTTCTAAACAAACTCCATGCGTTGTTTGGCTGCTTGCAACTGTTCAAAGGTCATTACAACAGATGGCAACAAGTCTTTGTCTATCCTATAAAGCATTGCTTAATGGGGGCATTTTGTGTGATCTATTTGAATTGTGTTCCTACTGGTAACAAGCTTCCCAAAATCTGTTTTCCAGTAAATTGGTCCATTTTATTTATGCTCCTTGCCGATCATTGGCTTTTTGGTTTGGTCATTCTCACTGGAATAAAGGAATCAAGCTAAATTCAAACCCTCCAGGAGAACAAACTGATAGATTTGCTTCTTGGATTGAATCAGGCTTTTGTTGAGTCATAAATTTGACTCACAGATGCCCATTTTTTTGAATGTGTCTGCTTAAAACGGCAGGACTAGATCCCCTGGTGTTACAAGTGTAGCTGACATTCATAGTTGTTGCTACTTGCGTAACACTTCCTGTAAACTTTCATGGCTCATTATACCTAGCATCATATTCATAAATGCCTTCATGCAGTATAACCATGCTTCTCTAACAGCCTTAGAATGATGTAGAGTTGTTTGTGACGGCATTACCATGAGAAAGCATCTCCCTCTCTCTGCACTTATTTGACCTCTGACATCCCCTTTGTGCCACCCAGACAGCAAATTGCTACCGTGGAAGCGAATAGTCCCTTGCTGCTCGCTACTCCCGTCCTCTAGCCGGGGTAGAGAAGTGGGTGGGTGTCTTTCAATCAGGTCGTTTAATACCAAAGTCAATTCCCATACACCCCCATCCCTTCAAAAACACACACCGTCACACACGCTCCCACACTCTTTACCAGACAGGCTGGAGGACTCCGTCTCAGCAGCCTTTCTTTGCCGCCCTGTTCCTGTCTGCACCCCCTTTTCTCGTCTGAGTTTTAATGAAGAGAGGGGGACCCATGGAAGGAACATGATTAGGGGGACCCTGAGATTGCATGGCCGTAGACTTTGCATGTGTGTATATCTGTGTGTGTGTCTGGCTTTGGAGGCTTTATCCCATAGAGTTGTAACGGGATGAGAAACATATGCAGCATATTACGGGGTGCATCGCATTCTCAGCAGCATCAATGGTGTCCTCTGTTTTACCATCAAAGCCTGGGAACGTCTTTGTGCACGCTGCTGTTACCATATGCTAATCCTCGCATCAGCTTTCAACACTAAAGCGGTTTTGATTACCACAGTGCTGTTTTCAGATTTTTGCAGCCTACAGATATGTGGGTGTTTTTAATGCAAAGCTAATTATCATAAAGACAAAGTGGTGTGGATTTTTAAAGCAGCAAAGACTGATATTTTATCAACTTTGGGTTTTAGATTTTGCAGACGTCGTACTATAGCATCAACTGTGTTTTGCTAACAGCTTCTTATTTTGCTGTGAAAATATATTTTAAGCCTTTTTTTTGCTATTTTGGACACGTGTACATGATGAAAATATATTACTTACCTAACTTAGGCTAGATTTTGGCAAATATCAGCTCCATTCATCGCTCCATCCATTGTGTGCCAGAGGGTCATGCAGCTTTAAAGAGCTGCTAACCCTGAAAGAATTTCATTAGTCTATATTTGAAATCCATGATGATTTAAATGTTGTCTCAGGGGGTTTCCCACCGGTTACAAAAAATAATTTATAATCACTTTCATTCCTGCTCTTCATGATTAGCTACTGTATGCTGTGTTAATACAACTAAAGTCACAAATTCTCATTGACATTATATTTTGTTATAGACAACTGAGCTCGTACAAAATAGTGATTACATAAGCTCATAAATCCTACTTGTTAAGACAGCTTCAAAATAAGTTAGTGATGGATCATCAACATTTGAACCCCCCTCACCTCACACCATACGGAAGTATTAGGACCATCTAACAGTCATGTCCACTTCATGGTTAGATTGGTCTTCAAGCTCCACATCTGCTTTCAACACACAGGCGCTTTTTGATCACAGCATTGCTGTTTTCAGATTTCCGTAACCTAATTATCATAAAGACAAAGCGGCTGTAATGTGTGCGCAGAGGTGTGATAGGGTTTGAATTGTTCTCTCAAGCACTCCTCTCTCATTCTTTACGCAACTACTTCTGTAACTTTTCCTGCGAAGAACGAAGTTCCGCATTGTGAATATCTTCGAGGAGAGACTGTTCAAAAGGGTGCATCTTTATCCTTGAAGCACTTTGTGACAACTACTCTTGAAATGTGCCATATAAATAAACTTAAGTTTTTTTTATCTGACTAGAGGACCTAAGGATAGAGTGTGTTTTATGGCAGATTTGGGATATTGGGCTAGTGGTTAGCACTGTCGCCTCACAATAGCAAGGTCTGGGGTTAGATTCCCAGCTGGGGAGATGCTTTCTATGTGGAGTTTGTTTACCTATAGGTTTGCTCTGGGTACTCTGGTTTCAACACCAATAAAAACATGTTTAGGTTCATTTCTCCAGTCATTTCCCTTGATCCAGGAACTAGTGTTGGTCTCTGGGCTGTACAGTGGCTGCCCATTGCTCCTAATTTGGATGGGTTGAATTTTACATGTTGTGTGTATTTGTGTAGGGCACAATAAAGTTGATTTTGATTTGGTATAATATTACTTGATATCACAATAAAACCTCTGACTGTCAGACATGCATTATTGTTTTGGAGAGACTTTCCTTGTCTGGGTAATTGAAAAAGCTGCACGTTATCCCTGTGGACATTACATTCATATTAAACGATTCCGCCGCACACAATTTACAACTGGTGCAAACAATTAGTGCCAATGCGCGAGGTAGTGTGCAATATTAGTTAACCATACTGTAGTTGTTATGCATGGATGTTTAACAAATAATGAAGTTAAAATAAGTTGCCACTGAACATTCAAAAATGCATCAAATGTAATTTGGGGTTTTACAGAATATAAATATATAATGCTAATATATAAGGATTGCGTTTAGAACAAGATTCTTTTTCAGATTAGACATAGTCTAAGAAGGCTGCTGAAGCCTGATGTTATTGTGAAGGTTCAGTAGGTTCACTAGAGGCCAGGTCTACCCTGAGTGTCTCTCTAATCATCAACACTTACTCGTGATTGCTCATTGTCCTGGACAAGACCGGAGTCAGCTGTAGGAGGCCATCAAAATGCCCCATCCTCTGCCTTCTTCCTTCCCAGGGAGACAGTCAGTCACACATGTAGAAGTCAAGTGACGAGCTGCAACTTTGTCTTCCTTCCTCTTCCAGCACCCACCGGAGGGTTTGATTCTCAGCAGCCAGCCCCCCTTCATCTCATTAGCTCTCCGAGGTCAGGGAGTATTTGTGCCAGCCTTGACCTGTCCTGGTGTTTTTAGTGAGGTCTCCTGTTGGAAGAAAGCATATGACACACACTCGGAGGTCCACCTGCCTTTGTGTGTCTCAGCCCTGATATGTTCAGGAGTTAATGGTGAGGTTTAGAGTAAAATGGTTGCCATGACTCCAGGAGTGAAATGTCACTTCAGCCCTTCCTACGTATGTCTGCTGATTTAAAGGAAAGGAGCAGAATAAAGGAATATAGGTGCAGTGACCTTGTGGGTTTGACCTCGGGTTCTAAATTTGTTCTTGCGTTTTGGTCATTTGTTGTAGGCTGTTATTCACAGCAGCACAGGCCTAAATTCCCAGATTGCATTTCCCAAATTACAGCCCAACATTTCTCAATTGTGTTAAAGTACATACTCTAATGCAGATATGAGATATAAGACTTATTTGGGATTCATTTATTGATGCGTCTTTTTAAATAAATCTACTAATGGTTTGTCTATAACTGTAAACTACAAAAAGAAAAAAAAGGTCCATGTTTACTCTTAAGATTGCTTGTTTGCAACTGGATTATTATGTGAATGTGTTGATATTTGCTATCTAGATTCTGACCTTGGAAATGCCAAACTCAGCACAGCAGGGAGGGGGGGCAAGAAAAGCCTCCTCCCTGGGGGATCGCAGCTTTCAGAGCCTACAGGTGGATGCTGTGGTGGCTTTTAAAATTCTATGCTACAGTAACAGCAGCAGCAAGTGAAAGCACAGTTTTTTGCTGCCCACTATCTCTAAGAATTACATCCACGATTCCACACCTAATGATCCAGGTCCAGTGCCAACGTTCAGTGCCAATGGAGGAAGTCATTTTCCCCTGCTGCAGAAAGTCACAGCCCAGCAATAAATGTTCACCCTTTTATTAATTACAACCACGATCTGTCCCTAATTTGAACCAAACCATAAGTGTCTAGTACAGATACTAAAGGTTACAAAGTTTTTAAAAACATTGTCATTGCACTTCTGGGGTTTGCAGAATTATCCAATATTAAAGTACTTACCTGGGGATAGGGATGGCTTTCAGGCAAACTGTGTGGCAGCAGGGATGGCAGAAGAAGAGGGGGCAGTCCGCTGATGTCTTAAATACAAAAGCATAATGCAAAGGTTTTGTGAAAACCAAGCCCACGTGGCATTAACCGGCACCACACTGGTTGGGTTTTTAAGCTCATGAAAGTCCCCAAAACGACTTATGTTAGCGTTCAAGTGACAAAGCCATATAGCAGCCTTAGTAATTTTTGCCTCTTGTTTGTGTGGAGCGATGCAGAAAGTCAGGTGAGTCACAAAGTCTGCGTGTGGAGGCTGAAGGGATAGAGTCAACAAAATGTTTGACAAGAGAGATCACTGTTCCATTTCCTACTGACAGTCAGTGTTTGTTCTTTAACCATCACTGTGATTCTCCATAAACCGAGTCGCCAACCATAGAGGTTGGTTTTATTGAATGGTTTTAGAAGACACTGACAAATAATGTGGTCCTGCTGATCGGGGTGTCAGACCAGAAAACGTTTATACAGTATGTGTCATTCTGGAGTTACAAATGTATTTTGTCATGTAGTTTGGAGGACTTGTTTAGAAAGAGTAGATTTTTTTTATTGTGAAAAATAATGGTCATGGCGCAGTGGATAAGACAGCCTTTGGTGTGAGAGACCAGGGTTCAATTCCCCACTGTGACACATCCACCAATGCTCCTCATGAGCAAGACACTTAACCCCTAGTTGCTCTAGAGGCGTGCAACCTCTGACATATATAGCAATTGTAAGTCGCTTGGATAAAAGCGTCAGCTAAATGAATACATTTTATGTAAATGTAAAGGATTATAAGAAAGTTTAATGCTACTGTACTTCTGCATAATTTGAGTTAGAAATGTTGTCATGGTTCATTTCATGAATGCAGAGGGCAGAGCCAGAGCAGCCTGATGCTGGAAAAGAAACAGTCAGTGTAAAAACATCCTGCCTCTCAACATCAAGTGTTTTTTTTTTTTATAAACAGTCACAATTTCTAGCATTTGATTCAAATAAAATCACAGACTGTAGAGCACTTTGTATTTTATTGCTTTGTAAAGTACAATGCCTTTGACAACCTATTCACTTATATTTTCAAAGAGGAATGCTGCATTATGGACTTCACAATCGTTCTTTTTTCTTTGGTTTTATCTTATCGCTAGGCAACCACGTGCAACAATTCAGTTGTGCGAGCAGTGTGATGGCTTTCTGTTGGAAAAAAAAAATACGTTGTGGACTCTCAAACTGGATAAACAGCACGGCTCTGAGAACAAAACTGCTAAAACCTTCTGTAATGACTTGCGTTCACGGACGTGGAGGAGTCCAACTGGCATCAAAACAACTTCTCTTCTGCCATTATTTGTGCCTGAGATCACTGTTGGGACACAATATTTGCCGTATCTCTGGGTTTTGTTTGTTTCTGACCTTCCACCTGTTTACTGTCTGTTTGTAAAGCTCTTCTGGAGTTGATCCAGAAACTGAAGCTTCTTGTTTAATGCAAACGTGCAAATATATCAGATTTGGGGAATTTGGAAACTGTACCGACAGCATGGCATCAGGATGGAGACATTTAATATTTAGCTGCGATGATGAAAAAGGGTTGGATGTTTAAAAGGAATTTTTAAAATTCCATTATTCTATATTATAAGAAATAGACATAAGTATTTTGTACGAATGGGAAATGAAGGAAGTGCAGCAACATACACTGAACTTTTTTGTTTTTTCATGTAGGAAAGGTGATATATAAACACATTGTTATCACCAGCGGAGAGCAGGTGCTCCATGCCCTTTGTGCATTGCATTGTGGGGCAGTAGTATCAATTAACAATACAGAAATCAAGTTGTTTATTTTTATTAAATAAGCTTAATGCCTTTTTACTTCCATACTGAAGATTCTTTGCTCATTAGTAGGAAGTATGGAATCTTTCTCTGAATTCATAGGAGCACAGAAAGAGGGGCTGAAATGCTGCTGTGGACTTAGAAGCATGGGTGTTTTATAGGCAATAATTATGTGCTATAATTGTAATACATTTTTATTTTGTTTTGTCTGGAGCTCAAGTTTTATTTTGGCTCCAGCTGGACGTCAATGGGAACTTAATTAATCCTTAATAAAACACCAACATGGAAGCACAGACTTTAAAAAAGAAAAATACATTTTTATACATTAAACTTAAATACATTTGATTCTTAAAATAATTATTCTTAAATTAAATCAACTGATTCGCTTAAGATAAAGCTATTAAACAGTTTAGCTGCAGAAAAAGTGGTGGTGGGAATGAAGGATGAGTGTGAAAGGAGCTGAATGCAGCTCTCACACACACATCATTCTGTGTACGCCCTCCCTCCTCTCTTCCATACGCCCTTCTTTGCAATCTCTCGCTGACACACACACACACACAGGCTGAGTTATGGTGTAATCCAATCAGAGCTCATGAATGAAAGAGGGAGGAGGCGTGCATGTGGATTAAGGTGTATAACAACTAACCTTATGGGATCAAATAAATTGAGAGTGTCGCTCCCAGGAACAGGGCCTCACTCCTGAGGCCCAACAGGGCCCCAATGTGGCCCCTGGCTAAAAAATACTATTATTTAGAGATTAGGCTGTTTGCAGAATTAAACTAAATTAATATTATTTTTTTACACTTTCCCTCAATGTGCCTCAACTACTTGTGATTTCCCCAAAATGCAGTTCAACGTCCTTCAGAAAAGTGTATTTTTCTGCATCTGTGAAGACAAGATTCGATCCAAGAGCGGGGTTCCTTCCTGAGTCCCACATGTGATTAGGTTTAGGTTAAAGATGGTTGAAAGATCCTGGTTTTAGTAAAAAAGAAAAAAAAAAACACTTGTGCTTCAAGTCACCGTTAACTCTTTCAGTGTGATGATTTTTCCTAACCTTAACCAAGGAGTGCGAGTGCCGAAACAGAACCATAAAAACATCATGCTTTAGTGGCTAAAAGTGGTCATTGTAGGAAAACAAAAGAAATATGTTGTCAGTGAACACTTTCAGTGTCAACATTTTGAATTTGCCAGATAGGTTTAAATAAACGTTTCCTCATTATCTTGATAAAAGCGTAATCACGATGGCCATACCTCGCAATTAAAATGTATTTGCTTTTGCAATTGATAAGCACATAAAGCTAATTTGGAGCTAATTTGGAGCAGACGGGGTTGGATGTGGATGTTTCCACAGGCAGGAATCCTTTTCTACAATATCTGAGCGTGGCAGCTACGATACACTTAGGTCAGGGCAAAAGAGCCATACCTCCACACCCTCACTATCAGCCATGTTGGGCACACTGATGAATTGGTGATGAATTATCCAGAGTTTCACGCTTGTCTGTCAAACTAACTATTTTTGTAAACATGAACAAGTGCTTTTTATTTTTAATTATTTCAACTGCAACCATTTTTGATTGAGGTTCCTTTGTTCAAATGTAAGTTGACTTAAAATGTCACCTGCCAGGCTACCATGGATCCTAATGTGGCTTTCACATTAGGTGCGAACCCCAGAGGACCACATCAGGGCTGCTCACATCAGCTCTGATAAATCCAGCTTGGCACTTAATAATACAGGAATGACTGAAAAGGTAGTCCCACTCTGCAATCTTTCCCGTATGATTCAACAACAGCTGCCACTCAAAAAGAACCTATGCAAGGGCTCAGGTTTGGATAAAATTGTCCAGTGGGACCAGGAAAATACCCTAAATGTGTAGGTTAGTGGTCCCCCATCCCGGTTGTGAGGCTGCACAGCCCTGCTGCTTTTCAATCTAACCTTCTAATTAGGGACTGATTCATGCCAGGGCCAGCAGGTGAATGCAATTAACTGCAATTAGCTGGTCAGACAGAAAAACAGCAGCACTGTGGCTGCAGATCTCTTGGCGTCTGTGGGCAGAGTGATAGCGATAGCATGGTGTGTTTTTCTAATGGAATGGTTTTACAGTGTGCCGCTAAACAAAGCCATCATGGAGAACACACTTATGTTACTGGTGACAGAAGTGCAAAGACGCAAACATGTGGCTGCATCGCAGTGTGGTTGATTAACTTGTGTTGTTGTTGTAGATGTTGCTCTCTGCCTTCTACAGCAGATTTCTCCCTGTATGATTTAGGAATTGTTGTTAGAAGACGGCAGCTCTTAAAACAACCGGTTTGACTCTGAGGGAGCAACTTGACATTTACAGCTGACCTCTTAGATCACTGAAACATCAGCTTTTATTCCTATAAAATCACAGTAACAGCGCAATCTGACGGACATAACCTTCTCCTGTTATTAAATGCAGGAATCACACTTTATGTTAACTGTTGCTTTTGTAGAAAAGGAGCTGCAGCTGTAGGTTCTCAGCTGTGTGGCCACAAGGGAGGCAGGTACTTTAGCAATACAAAATATGTGATAATATCTAAATATTATAGATACATCATAAATCATCACAGATTTCGAGTAGTCAGCCTATGAGCAATTAAACCAAAAACTTAATTTGATGCAAAACAGTATATAATTGTATTTTTTCTTTCACTTAACCCTTCAATCAATGTGAGTGGGGCCTCACTGGGGAAATGGAATGAAGTTAAATCTTAATTCAGTTGCACCGTATCTTAGATAATACTGTAATTTTCATGTTTGTGCCAACAGTTTGTGTTCATCCCTCTCCTGTTTTAACATACCAAAGACACTCGCAAAGAAATGACAAGTTCTGATTTCAACACCATCCAACACCTTTGGGATGAACTCGAGCCAGGCCTTTAATCATAACATCAGTGTGAGACCTCACTGATGCTCTTGTGTCTGAATGGGAGCAAATCCCTGCAGCAGGTTCAACACCTGGCAGAAAGACTGAAATCAGAAGAGTGGAGGCAGTTGGAGCAACATATTAATGCCCATGGTTGTGGAATCACGTGTTAAGCAAATGGGTGTAATATTCATTTAGAAACGTACCACAAAGCTAAATGGAACCGTGAATGTAAATATATATTCATATGCATTTTTCCTAAATATTAACTCTCCCACGTAAAATTATTAACACACAAGTCATATATCACCTTTTTACAATAGGACACACACACACACACACACACTTACACATTACTAATATAGGTAGAAGGTATTCTATGCATATAATTTTTACATAACAATATGCACACATTATACAAAAAGAATCAGTCTCCATAAATTACAAGAGGCACTTAACAGACAGTGACAGTCAATTACACTCTATTACCACCTTTAAATTACCACTGATTGTGCATTTCCTGTCATTCAATAATTTCTCGTGGCTCTAATTGTTTCTCTTTTTTAAAAAAATGCATTTTAACAAAACAATGCTTTTATTTTGAGAGCGAGAGCTCCAACATGTCTTGGTTTGACGATGTGGTTTTGTGGTCTGTTTCGCCGTCAAGGCCACTAAAGTGGATGTGTAGTAACACCAGGCACAATGCTAATCCTGCACTTCTCACATCTCCATAAATTAATTTGTGTGTGTGTGTGTGTGTGTGTGTTTGTGTGTGCACGTGTGCTTCCTGAACACATTTTTGCGTGTGCATCTGCATTTGCTGCTCTCCATGCTCTCCCTTTCTCTCTTCATGTTGTACTCGACACAGTGCCAACACACACACACACACACACACACACACGTGCACACACACTGCCAGTTGCCAAGGCAACCAGGAGCTAGCATGAAAGCTGTGAGGAGAGGTGGAGCATGGCACCAGTCTGACAAGCAACTGCCACCGTGTGTGTGTGTGTGTGTGTGTGTGTGAAGGTGATGCAGTAATGTGTGTGTTTGTGCATATTCCTGTGTTGACCCATAATGAGACAGGGGAGGAGGGGGACGGCGACATTAACAGCCAGAAAGAGTAAATAACAAAAGATGCTGTGTCCATTAACTGTCATCTGCTTTCCAGTTACACTTTGCTGTTTAAATTGAATAATTAGATGCCGCTTTATGGCTGGAAAAAAACATTTTCAGCCTCTCATGAGTTTACATATAGCCTGTAGTGTACACATGTTAGCTAAACAGTCTTATCGTCACAGTTGTCATATTCAAGTTAAGGCCACACAAGACGATTTCAAAGCTGATTTGACGACTCCAAATGAGCCGGAGCCCACGTCAGGTTTTATCAAAGAGATTTGTTTGGTTTTGCCTGGTTGAATTCATGTGAAGCGGTAGAAGCCTCACTGAGAATGAATTCTGACGGCAGTACTGTCAAAGGCCAAAGGGTGTTTGGCTCAAGGAGGCGGTGAAAATACATGATACGATGCAGAAGTAGAAATCAAAACATCACCGTGCTTCCACATAAATGCTTTTAATAGCCAGGTATGGAAACACATTTGAGGATTTGGACTCCAGTCTTATATTCCTTTCAATGTACAGACACAGAACAAGCATAAACAAAAAAAGACAACAAGTTAAACAAATGTGTGCATTACACACACATACACACAACCACAAACAAAACATTTGTAGACACCAAGACAATAGTGTAGTGTAGCAATAGTGCAAAGGATGCCGGAATAAATACATTTTTATGTACATAAAGTAGGTGGGACCGGATTGTTTTTGCCTGCCACTGCCTGCATTGTATTCAGATCTGCAACCCAAAAGTTTAAGCCCACATCAGGATCTTAATTTCAATGTTATGACCAGCTGTTGTATGCATGCTAGTTCAGGGCACAGCTACTTACTAATGCTAGGTTACATGACTAGAAATATTAACATCCCCTCTTGAACTCAAGTCAAAACGCCTGGATTGTTTGAAGCTCAGCTGGAGGATCTCTGGACTGCATCAGACCATTAATGATAAGAAATTTCTGGTCTTTTATTGTGGTTGCGACCGATGCAGGAGGTGGGTCCATGGTTCGAGTCCGTAGTTTCCCCACATGTCAGTGTCCCTGAGAGAAAGACTGAACCTTGCTTCCAAGCATCTTACATGGCAGCTGTTCCTCTGACACTTTGTGTGTGTGTGTGTGTGTGTGTGTGTGTGTGTGTGTGTGTGTGTGTTCTGCAAAATGTAAAGTAATGTAAAGTGATCAGATAAACCTTTTGTCTTCTACTAAGAGCAGGCTGTGTTTTTACATTTTGCAATCTGTTAGTTGGACAATAGTGTAAAATCTAATGAACGGCTGTAAGACAGGTGTGTAGAAAAGTAAAATATTTTTTAATAGAGCTGAACTTTTGCATACTGTTAGCAAAATACCTAAGAAGCAATGTTTTGTTCACAGACCTGTAACAGGCATCGGTTAGTTATTTTTTACACACATATATTTTTACACATTCATGCCAATAAGGCTAATTGAATTGAATAGTTACAGTTTAAAATAGAATTGCATTACCTTTTTATTACATTGTGTTATATTATTAAAATGTTAAATTAAAGCTAAGTTTAGAATAAAGAAGAATCCTCAACACTTAATCTACAAATCGATTTGTAATGTTTTTACCTGAAGGATAATTTGCTGAGCTCAGCGTACAACTGTATAGTTTAAGTTTTTAACAGCCTCATTCATTTCCTGAAACAGCTGGGCATTGTAGTTTTTTTTGCTGCTGACAATTATCAGCAGCGGATTGATCCAAAATTAAATGTTGTGCTCTAGCAAGTATTTGAGGCAGCTGGGCGACGTAAGTGAGACCGAGTCAAAATAAAACAGTATGTGTGTTCATGGTGGTAAAGGAACATGTGACCCAGTGCAGCAGTGCGGTTAACTGATGTGCTTTTAATAGTTTCTGCACAACAACGATTTATACTTACTTACTCGAAAAATAGCTGTTTTTCAGTACTTGTGCAAACTTGACATCTTGTTGGTAGATTCATAACAACCACAGTATGCTTCATTGTGAGCCATCATAAGTGTGGGAAATTTAAAATCTAATTACTAAAAAAACTACCACTACCAGCACTCCTCGTTGTCAGTTTTGGTTTGACTTTATTTTTTATATATATCTCTTCACTGAGACGTCCCACAGATCTCGGGTTGTGCGGCCAGCAGGCTGAGGGGTCAGGGGTCGGCTTGTGGACTTGTTGTGGTTCGTCTAGTCCATTTGAGGGCAACAAAAAGACGCGGTGACACAGATTTCCACTCTGTTGACCTTCTATTGTGTAGAGGTTGGTTAAGTGATGAGGAGGTCAGCTTGGATGTTATGTTTTATGGGGTGACTCTGGTGGTCTGCCCGACCCCTGACCTCTGCCTGGTCGCAGAAAAGAAAACAAACATATGCTCTTTTTCAATGGGCTCTAAATCATGAGGCACAACTTGCGATGTTTTAGTTCATTAAATGGATTTGAACTTTTGCTCTGTGGTATCGATTAGTCTGGCATGGATGTAATGTCACACCCCTGCCAGACTGAAGCAAGCCAGGAAAGAACCCAGGTCATATATCAGTGTGAACAAGGTCGACACAGGTTTTCTGATCCAGCTTACAAACCTGGCTTTAACCAGTCTGACTCTGCTGGGTTTTTGCTTACCATAGAAAACAATACTGAGAATTTCTTGATCACAAAAATGCACAACCTTTCACACAGTGAAATTATAAAGGGTTGTCTGCATCCAATCAGAATTGATTTGTTGCTTTGTAGCTCAAAAGACAACTAGACATCTAGGTTACATGTATTGTGATATTTTAGCAGTATGTCAGCGACTGTATTTAAACATGTAGTAAGGACCTTTCAGCCCAGTCTCTTTACATCAATTTGCAACAGCAATGTCTGAGATGAATATAATGCCGTCTGAATTACATTTTTATCAACATCATGAGGAAGCTTGCTTACACATGGGATGCAGAATATGAATCCTAGTCATTTAAATGTTGTTTAAGCAACAGTAGATGTCATTTTTCAATCAAATTTATGTTTTTTTTTAATCATGTGGACAACATTTGACCCACAAATCGTCAAACCAGTGGTGATTGGGGACCATCCGCCACGTTGGCTTTACAGCACAGCATCACCATTAAGCACTGACATGCAGGAAGCTACAGGTGCGGTCTCTTGTGACATAAATATCTCTTACAATAAGATCAAAGGTGGAGTGAAGCCGTGTTCAGCGCCACTTGTCATGTACTGTGCTCATATGACCGGGGAAAAGGAACATCAGTGACTCTTAGCTGAAGCTTGTTTTGTCCTCTGTGTATTCTAGAAATCATGATACAGTTTCCTTTTCATACTGTGCCTCACCACAACATGACTTTTTAGCAACTATGATTCTTACAGCATCTGATGACACACAACGTGTTTCAGGGTTGAGATTACATCTCCTCCTTGCATGCTAAATTGTTTTGGCATCCTAATGTAGCCTTTGACATAAGAGAGAGGCAGAAATAATCGATATAATTGACTTTAAAAATCTAATTAGGCCATTGTTCTGCATATCCAGTAGAATCTCATTTTCAGTGCTCACATTTTGGCTACTGTATATTCAAGATGGCTAGATATGACTATGGCGCAATCACATTTCACTGAAAGTGTTTATCTATAATGGAGGTTTACTTGAAAGCTTTTCATGTGTTGCAGACTGTGTGCACTCATTATGAAACTTCTGAAACAGTGTCTGAGCTGTAACTGAGATTTTCACCAACAATATCTTTAAATGCTCCCCCAGAATTTGACTCTCAGGCTGGTAAAGTCTGGTTAAGCAGCTCATCTTCATCTACCTTTTTTAAAGCACAAGTTGGTGAACCAAACATCAGCAACTTAACATAAAACATTTAAGCAAACATGGATGAGAAGTCCAAAAGTGCTCATATTTTCGATACAGTTCAAAAGCGCCATAACAAGTGGGTAAGTGGAGATTAGTGTGCCAACATTTAATTCATTTAAGCAAACATTGCAGGACAATGGAATGAAAGCATTAAAAAGAAATTGAAACATTCATAGTTTCTCCAGACTGTTTTTTGTTATGAGGTACCTCCATCACACCAGATGACAAAGGACACACCTGTTGTGACACTGTAATGATCAACAACCATGACTGAATGTTTCATTTTGACATGTCAAAGTTGGAAGAAACTCATTAATAAAAAATTTAATGAAAATAAACTATAATCAAGCTGTGGAGGTGCTAAAGAAGCAGCGGGCTGCAGGTGAGCTGGTCATTATAAAGATGCCAAATATGTAACGTGTAAAATATAGCTCAAGGCATAGAGTTTTGTGGGGCATCATGTAGCTTCAGTGAAGAGTTGGAAAATCCTGTCTGGAAGGCTGTTTCTTGTCTGAGTCCCTTCTAAGATGCTACTTGAGGTGAAACAAAAGGGGGAAACTACATTTTTAGGGGTTCAAAAGCACTTTATACAGTATATTATCAGGAAAAACTCTTATCTCTGAATCAAAAAATAAAAAAAAAACTTTATTTATGTGTCTTTTGTCAGCCTCAGAGTTGTCTCAACGTGGCACAAACCCTCTAAACACCAGACAGACGCATCTTAGAAGATTCTGAGACCACTCAATACAACACATTTCATGCAAGTCACCGAACATTTCCTGTTCTCTAACAATACCACCCACAGACACCACCGAACACACAAATGGCGGCTCTCCCGTGGAGGCCATCACGAGTTCAAAATCTCATGCATTACCATGAAAGCCGCCCAGACGACCATCAACCCTCCTTGTTGCTTTTACCTTTTGCCTCAATGTGGCCATGATATGGCAACGGCGAGACAATGGCTCGTTTGTGTGTAGCTTCAGATTTAATGTTGGGGAGTAAATGGAGATGTGGGGGTGCGGTTGTTGTTGCAAATGGAAGTATAAGTACTCAGAGGGTGTGGCGCGGCTGTTAAAACGCAGACACTGACAGTCGCCTTGAACTTGAACCCCCTGAGGTCCCCTTGACCTTAGCTCTTTTCCCGTGCTCTTCTCTGCCCTCTGTGACGGTGGCGGCCTTTGTTGAGCTGTCGGCATTAACTCTTCGCGCCCTTCTCTCACAACCTCCCCCCTCTTCCTTCAACACTCTCTCCTCCACCTTCCCCGGGGGCCAAGCCTCTTCTTCTTCAGCCACTTCCCCCTGTGTGGCTGATTTTTTTGGGGTACACCCATCTGGTCTGTAGCAAACGCCCCAGTGGGGAATTTTGTTTTCTCAGAATGCTAATCTGACCCAAGGGGGTTTCATTCCCACATTCTGCGATGTGGGATTTATTCTTTTGTTTTTGAAGGGAGAAGCTCTGCTGGATTCCTGTCATCCTATGATAAGTAGGTGCAACCTCTGGAGTCCGTTGTAGGATTATGATTGTGTGTTTGCGGTGCGACTTTGGTGATTTAAACAGTCACAGAGCTTTTGTTTTTTATGAATTCACTGAAAAAACACAAACCACTCGGCTGAACCCTCTGCGACATTTCACCTTTCACCCAAACTGCCTCAATAAACGTGTACAGTAACCCTGAATGCCGCTGTGTTATCTGATTCTACAAGACCGTAAAACCTCATTTAGCTTCGGTCTCCCTGTTTGCCCCTGTTTATAGGATTTGGCCTCCTAGCTACTCACTTTCCCAGGAGTTCTGTCCTGATTGTGTCTTGCACCATTATCATTGTTTGGATTTTTATTTGTAATTTTTGAGCGATTTGTCGCTAAAATTAGGGCCTGTCACTGATCAAATACTGATGCGACTTTCAAAGGAGATGCCTTACATTTTTGATTTTGTCAAAACACCTCAGTGGTGCGACACAACAGCCTGGATGCTTGCAGGGGAGACGAGGAAGAAGAGGAGGAGGAGGAGGAGGAGAAGAGCTGAATGATTTAATCTGCTAATTTTTCTCAGGTCTTTTGGCTGTTGACAGGCAAGTGTAATGGTCCTTCAAGTAATGGAATCAGCCACTCAAGCAACACACACACACACACACACATACATACAGACTTGCTCACAGACGCATGCACACACATTCACCCGCTGAAAGCACGCCTGTTTTGCATATGAATGACATCACCGTAAAGTTTTCTGGGGAGGTTTTGGCGGTTGGGGAGGATGGAGGGGGACGTGGTGAAGAGGAGCGCTATGAAAAGGAAAACATTAGTCAAATCACTTCCCGCTTCAGTCACCCGCCCCGGCCAAACTACTTGACATTCCACAACAGGGCTCTCTCGCCTTCAAGAAAAGCATCCTCAGTGATCCGGACGTCTAACTCATCAGGCCTGAGCTGCAAGTTTTGCCAACCTCCCCGAGTATTTCTCCTTCATTATATAAATACATAAGCTCCAAGAAATTGCTTCAGGGTGTGAGTGGATTTTAAGCTTAGTGTTATAGTCAGAGCTACATACTACCTGTACATATGACAAAATTTGAATTTGAAGTATCATCATTGTCAAGTGAAAATCTTGTCAGTGTCATTTAGGTGATTTTCATGTTTGTGACTTAAGTTAAGGGACTGAAGGTCCTCAAGCTTTGCAGACACTTCTGTTACCCATTGGATGAACTTCAAGTGAGAGGTTTTCCCCTGACAAAAGTGTAATTATGAAAATACTTGCAGTAAGGAAGTCTTTTCCAGTGTATTTTCCTTCTGCACATGTCGATTGACAGGTTTCCATGTTAATGTCATGGGTCCTGTTAGCACTGATTGGTCAAAAGACTTTTAGGTGTCTGAAATATTTGGGTTTTATACGCCCATGTAAGAGGTAATCTTTGCTTCAACAGCATGTTAATGCCTATGTTTTAATGCAAAGTGGACTTGAATACATATTGAAATATTGTAATTTAAATGCTGCTGAAACCAGTGATGAAGAAGCATTAAACACCGGCACTAATAAAGGCATCAGATTACCAAGTAAAACTCCTGCATTATAAAAAGAAAACATAATGGAACATATCAACATTATAATGTTGTAATGTTATTATATTATTTCATGCTTTAATATGAAAATAGGATTCAGTGTTGTTACTGGTAGTAGTAGAGATTATTTTATCTACTTATACAACCTAGGTAGTTTAATGTGTAACCATGCATATTTCTTATAATTACCATGTTTTGTATGTAAAATTATAATCTGCAAATTAAGTTGTTACCACAGTTTTGTAATAAATGTTCCAAAATAAAAAAAAATGTTTTCCTTTGAGATGTTCTAAAGTAAAAGTATAAAGTCCCATAAAACTAAAATACATGACTTGATTAAAATGTACTTGGTTACTTTGGAACACTTGTTGAAATGGTAACTGTAACTAAACCAGATCTCTGCAAATCAGCTTAAGCTCACATAAGATTTCCAGATATCTTCTCTACTGGGAATTAAAGCAGCAACATGCAAGTAAAGTGTACGAAAGGTACAAAGTTCAAGGCACGATGGTTTTACCTGGAGCAAGTAAAGCAAGCACAGGTAACGACATTCTGTCAGAACATCAAACTCAAGCATCTTGCATTTAGAAAGTCTGTGACATTTATTCAGGCTTTTTTTCAGATAGAGAAATTCTTTTCATTTTCCAAATCTGTAGGGTAACACCTGAATGCATCACACTGGCAGACTTTATTACCAAAGGGTAATTATGAAATTTTAGCAAAAATAAAGCAGTTTCCTGCATATTTTGTATAATCCAAGTGGAGCAGTCGTGTAATGAGTGAACAGATTAATGATGGAATCGCCACAAAAACACAACTTTACCCAGGTCAGCAGGGCGTTTTATGGATACTAAAATGTGGCAATGGTGTCACTGCGAAGACTGAACCTGGAAATCCTTGATGATCTTTATCCAACAAAGTCCGGTTCAACACACACACTCCTTTATTCATCATCTTTCTTTATTATAATTGGACATTTATCAGGACAACACGCCTTTCAAAGCAAAAGACGCCATTTTGTCTTTGCTGACTGAACAGAATTGCCGAGCTGCGCCACTGGGAGGCAGCTCACTAAGGTGGAGAGATCTGGACAGATGCCCACTTTTTCTTGGCATTGAACATGGTCGGATCCAAAGACACACACATCTTCTGTCCTACCGAGCGCTTGCAAACATGTTTCCCTCCAAAATCACACAGAATGGCCTACTAGGGGTGCATTCCTGCATACGAATGATGATTCTGAGGAACTTGTGAAAGGACCAGCACCCAAGTTGCTAGACCTTGGACGTGCACCAAAACCCGCCATTTTCCACTTTACACCCCCCCACCCGCCATCAGCTCTTGTGTCCTGTATTTGTCCATCAAATCGTTGTGGCTGGTAGCGCGGCCTTTCCATTTTTTAATGATGCGATCTGACGTAAGAGACATTAATGTCACTGCGGCGCCATCTTGGAATCTGATCCCCTCAGTCTCAGGATGGGATGTAGCGAACAGCCATTTTGTGCTGTATGTCAAAACGAAGCCACACCCTAACTCCATAAGGGCCGCTCCTTACACACAAGACTTTCTGCCCTTTAGGATGCTCAACACATCAAGCATAATGGAGGGTACGGCTTTTTGTTTTTTTCTCAGAGACCTGCCAAACCTTTGATTGCCAACAGTTATAACTTAGACTGTGATCTAACATGGCTGCAAATGACAGCCTGTTTGTACGCTGTCACTCCAGCATTCTCTAGTGTGCTTAACATCGACACTCAGTTCATTAAGGCCTATAGTGTTCGGCTAATGCAACTTGCCTCTTGGCAGCATGACAAAAACTGTGAATCAGATTATGAGGGCCATAACGCCGCCAAGAAACACTGAGGGCGAGGGGAGTTGTCACAGAGGACCGACGCTCGCTCTGTGGATGTTAACGCCTGGGACATAATGTAATTGCAGCCTGCCCTGGTTAATAAGGGCACTGTAATATTTGCATGGAGCTGCTGTTTATGTGTACTACGGCTCATTTCAATGCGCAGCGCAGCTGTAAACAAGAGAACAGTGGCTTGTAAAGCCTCTGCTGCTACGCACTGTGGATGCAGTCACCCAAGGGGGTGCGTTGGAGCTGCGTTAAAAACCTCTTTCATTGAATTACACGAGACTTCATAAAAGAGGGGAATGAATGAAAAGAGCTGCGTGATCAACCTGTACTGTAAAGGGTTACATTTCATTTGTTTTACAGTGGGATTACCCTCTTTTACATGACAATGCTAATGAATTGTGAGGGGCCCATATGTCGGTGTCGGTACGTTTGCCATATGTGGTGCCAGACAGCAAATCACGCAGGGTAAGTGTTCTGCACAGCACACGGTGGCCTGCACTACACCGGTACTGCACACAGATCATCCCAATCCAGGATGAGCGTGTTATTGAGCTCTTTGTCTTACTCAAATTTGGAATAAAGCTACGTTAATGACATGTGCAAAGATGCATATTGGCTTATTATTCATCTATACAAAAAATACTGCCTACTACAGAAGTAATTTTTACATTTACTGATTCATTTTACATTTTAACAGGACAGAGCTCTGCTGTGTCTCTCCCTTGTAGCTTCATGCCAAACACTACAGAAAATAAACCCACATCCCTGATGGTGTTTTGAAAATTGTTTGATCTCAGGGGAATTGTGATAATCTTTTCATTTGGCTGTAACATTATGTTGGAACTGAATTATCTCTGTAGACGTGACTACCACAAAAAAAGCAAAACATTTAAGGAAAGCTGCCAGCTAATGGGTAAATTTAGATTTTCTTTTTGTTTTAGTAAGCTTAAATCTACAATCTGTCTCCCTTGATAGACATTTACATTTATGTTTTTCAATGCATTATATGACTGTTGATTTACAGAATAGTGACAAAGCTCAGTGATTTGCTCAAGGACACTCTAGCAGCACATATGGCTGCTGAATGTACGACCTTTCCATTGATCTGATCCTGCCACCTGATCACATGCAGATCAAATTGACAAAACACGCACAACAACC
The DNA here is from genome assembly GCA_029875015.1 of Lepomis gibbosus. Taxonomy (NCBI): domain Eukaryota; kingdom Metazoa; phylum Chordata; class Actinopteri; order Centrarchiformes; family Centrarchidae; genus Lepomis; species Lepomis gibbosus. The sequence continues at coordinate 64,552 of JAPMOB010249611.1, forward strand.
ATTTCCCCCTTGTTTTCAATGTAAACCTTTATTACTATTCCAACACAGTTTTCCATACAAAGGCACATGTGGTGAACACTCATTCACAGCGATTAGATTGCATAACACAACCATCGCTGCTTATATAAAACAATGAGCTATGCGTGGGCATAGCTGAATAGATATGTTTGATCTGCATTTAAGGAAAAAAGAGATTTAGTGCAAGCGATTTAATTATTTTAGACCACAATTCATGGTTTTCATGCCTCTGGACTGATATCAGAAGAGTGACTTTTTTTTGCTAAAGATTAAAAACATAATTTCAAGCTTATCCAGGCAGATAAGTAATTGTCTTGAGCACTGGGATGTGCATGATTATCAAAAGAATACATTTTCTAAATTAGGCCAAGATAGTCTCCCTTGAATCAATTGCAGAAGCACTGCATAGACATAGATTGTTTAAAGTAATATTTAAAAGATTTGCATAGATTATCAATCGTAATAAAAAATTTGCCACTTCCCGAAAATTAATATAGAATGAATTAGGCTGCGATAGTACTTGCTTTATTGCATTTGCGTATGTGTGTGTGTGTGCGTTGATGTCAAGGACAGGAAATTAAGGCAGTGTTTGAAGCCAATGTATTTGTCATGTCTCACCCAAAGATGTATCATTAGAGCCAAGCAGGTAACTGCTATGAACCAAACTGCTGCGTCTCACAGCCTGCTGGGAAGGTTTTAATAGTGTGGCGTGCTCTGTGTACATGCAGCCATGAGCCATGCTCAGCCACTTCCTGCTGATCAAACACACTTCTGCCATCAGGAATATTAAACGTGTGGTTCCACATTTACTCAGACTGTGTCTCAAGACTTCACAGTCAAATCATTGTCTGTTAAGGCTGCAAATATGAGACTCAATATGAAACTGAGTCACACACTCACACACACTGACTGTAATTTCTGTATCAGTATGTTAACAACGGGAATGTAGTCTCTTCAAAAACCATTTCTCTTGATTATGTCTAAAGGAATAAAGTGGTAGCCCAAAGAAATATCCAGAGTGAGGATGACAGGGGCCCAACTGGGTTTATAGATGAAAAAATAAACAAAAACAGATAAAACAGTTGCATAGAGTATAAAGACGACAGCTCACTCCTTCACCGTTGTGTCAGCCGACACACGGAGCTGTCCAATCGCAGTGCAGTATTATTCACTGCTGCCGTGGGTCTCACATTCGCGTGTCTTTGAGTCCTAGCAACTATGACAAAACAGAAATCGAACTAAATGTGGGCTACAACTCATCAAATATGTCCTACAGTAAGTCAGGCCTATGTTAGTTGATACTAACTCATGTCTAAGTACTGTTGTTTATAGGCATATATATAAATATATATATATAAAATTGCAAAATAGAGTGCCACACCCTCAAAGTGAAAGAAAGAGTCACAATTGTGGACTAGTCCACACCTCAAGCTGCGGATCTTCTCTCTGAGCCTTGTCCCCCACAGTCACAGTCCATTGTGAACCAACACATTCACAAACAGTCCAGCTTGACTGTTGGGGCAAATAAGGCATCACACAGCAGCATCAACAGTGTGGCGATGTTCCAAAGTCACGGCAGGTATTTGCCGCCACTGAGTCGCGTGCAGACAGCTGCGTCGTCATCCTTGTTTAGTCCACGCTGAAAGGCGGCAAACAGCTGCCGAAGGAGTTGGCCTGTTATTCCCCCGTTGTGCGCTCTGGCCGTTTCGGATCCCCCTGCACCGACAACATTCTGCTGCAAAGAGAAAGGTGACATTAAGACACAGCTTCAATTCCTCAGAGTGAGTTTAAACACACTGTGAGGCCAATCATGTGAATGTCAAAACAATTATTTGAGACAGAAGACTGTGAATGCCAATTTGTTGTGTTTCAAAAGAAGGATTGTTCTCGTTCTCTAAAGATGAAAAATAACTTATGGGGGCATTTCTTGCATGTCCTAAATCTGGCCATGGTAAGCAAAGCTCCATGTGCCAACTGAAAGGATTGGGGCTGAAGTTGAAAGGCCTTAACAGGCGCCTGGTACGCTACGAGCTGCTAATACAAAGAGGAAGCATGTGACACACCCTAAGCTAGACGGAGTTGGACTTCAGAAGGCTATCAAGCCCCCTTTTTTTGTTACATTTTCAAGCAGCTCAGACAAGCAACTTAAAATATTACAGCGGGTCACTGAGTGCAGAGCGAACCGATAATGTGGCCATCCAGCTTAGTGGCAGAAATCAACAAGCATTGTGCTAATTAGCATCGCCTGAGCTATTAGCAGGCATCACGTTAGACTTGGCATTTAGCATTACGCCGTTGTTCAGAGTGGGTGCAGTCTGCCAGGATCGAAGGGGGTGGGGGGGGTGGGGGAGGGGGGGAGTGGCTAACAGCGGAGGTTGGTGGTATAAAAGGCAGTTTGGGGTATTGGTGTCGCTTTGAGTTATTGGCATCATGGTCTTGTTTTGTTGAGAGGACT
>JAPMOB010249612.1:8470-25302 GCA_029875015.1 Lepomis gibbosus
TCCCCACCCTGAATCTGGTTAGGGGAATAATAGAAGAGGCAAACAATGAAGGGGCATGAGGGGGTGTTGGAAAAAAGAAGGAGGGGGGTGTCAAATGACCCACAGAAAACACTATCAAACAAGACTGGAACTCAAAGGGGCTGACAATGGAGCGGCCTGCTCTTTTCTGTGCTACGCCACTGGTGGGGCAAGATAAGGGAATTCCTCAATACAGCAAAAAGGGAAGAAAGGGGAGCACTGCTTTTGAGAGATTCAGACCTCAAATCCAAACAACAACATACCCCCCACTCCGCCATAGATTATAGCTTGTGTGTTTTAAAGGGTGGCTGAAATAAAGCAGCACTTTGTTGGACAAGTTAGCCTTGTTGGTGTTGATCTGCGCTGCCATTGTGAGCGGCAGTTCTATGCAGATGACTGGAGATTAGGAAAGGCCTGGACTACACAAGGCCTTTAAAGTTCTCATACAGAGATCTATCACAATAATTCAAAAGGTAACACAATGGCACTAACTGCTGCAGCTGTCTGAATTTATTGAGCCTTAAAACGTTATAGAATAAACAGTGGATTTAGCTGTTGGTCCCATACTCCTTATCAAACCTTTCGGTGCACTCTGTTTGACTTATGTGCTCCAAGCCAGAATGTCTGCAGTGTTTGAAAACCAATCCTATGGTAATGTAATAGATTGACTAATCTGAAAGTCAAATAGTGGGCAAGATAGTAAAGTCAGCCTTGGGCCATGTGAAAGGAAACTTGAAGATGTGTAGAAGGCAGTGCGTCAGAACATTTAGATTTACACTGATGCATCATCAAAACACTCCAAATGCAGCCTGGGGCCATGGCACAAGCCTGGCTGCTCCACGTCAAACAAGGTGAAGCATTTCACTGAGGCCTGACCATGCCAACTAACTGTCACACACACAAACACAGGACTGCCCCACTCATACACACAAATCCACAGTTTTACCCATGTATTCCTTTTACTATCAGAGAATAAACTACTGTCTTTCCTGGCACACCCTCATAAAGCAGCAAAGTATAAAGGAAAAATCTTCATTACTACACTGCAATGGTCTCTCTCTCTGCCCTCTTTACCCTCATCAAATCAGCAGACTGACTAACTGAAAGGCTGCAGCAAAACATTGCCTGGTCGTCCAGCAAAAAAGTTGTACCTGGCTCAACTTTTGCCCAGACAGAAATCCCGGTTCATTGTACTAAATTAATCCAATGAGGGCTTATCTGAAACTTTAAACTGAAAGTTTCTCTCTGACATAGAGCTCAGGTAGTGGGGAAGATGAGAGAGAAGAAGCAGGAAGACTCTTCCGTCATTCTCTATTGTCTGCTATCTAATAAATAAAAATGTCAAAGTCAGGCACTGAAAAGATAGATTGCGATAAGATAAGAATTTCACAATTGTCTCTGAGACATCATTCAAATCCTCCCTGATGCCAGTATATCCAATGTGATCTGATGTGTTACGCAGCTCTGATGGAAAACAAAAAAGGCATGAGAGAGAGTCAAAAAAGTGACCGTTAAGAACTTGCTCTCTGAATGAAACCAAGCCCAATGCTTATCTCAACGTTTTGGGCAGAAGGGGCTTTACTTCGGCGCAGAGCTGCTCAAATATGCGTTATTTGCACAACGTACAACTTCCCAGTCACCGCGGATTAGGCAAACAATACAGCTCCCCCATACTGCCCCCTCCACCAAAAACCTCCACCCAAATTAGTCTTTCTTTGGCCAGTTATAAAGACCTGAATATGAATGAGGGCCTCTGTTAGTCTAGGGAAGATAACACACACTCACTCACAGTGAGGGGGAACTAGCACTGTGTATTCTGGCCCTCCTCAACATCGGATAGGCGAGAAATGTTTTATCTTGACCGACTGGCTCTCCTGACTGGCTGATGAGCATGACTAACCGGGGCATGTTTTACAACTGTCCAACAGTTCACCTACATTGGGGTGTTTATTTGTGCGCACAGAGCCTGCATACATACATGCATGCCTCCTTATACGTGTACGTGTGTGACAGAAATGAAAAGCCTTCTGCTACCTCCTGATTAGGTTTAGCGCTCAGAGAGTTTGGCCATTAAGCCATGACAACCTGCCAGACTTGTACCAGACTTGCAGAAAGACAGAGGAGTGGAAGCAAGCCACCACACCAACAACACTCACACATAAGCCAAATCACAAAAGTTGAATGGCTACAACCAAAACGCCACTCTCTGGACAGCAATTTCCATTACTGGAGAAATTCCTTTGTGTATTTTTTCAAACATGCATACATGCATGGGTGTTTTGTAGTTCACAATACAGCCATTGGGTTGAGGCGTGGTGAAACGCTGATATGATTTATGGAATTCAGACTTCATCAGCCATATGAGGTTGCAAAGACGCCTGGAGCAAATTCCTCGCAGTCAAATAAATTGTAATATGCCCTCCTCTAATCACTAAGTAGAGGAATAACACAGCTATTGTGCAATACTTCATCTTGTCTGAACTGAGACATGAGAGAATCTCTTCCAGTTGCACCTGTAAGGTGTCATTCAGAGAGCAGTAAAATAAACATTTGAGCAAAGGAGAATAACTCGCACATGATGTGATGACCTGATCTGCATCACTGACTGCTGCTGCTTTGGCAGTTTTTGTATTGATAGTTATCTTTTTTATTTACCAAAACTTAAACAGTTGAAGTGAGTGTGATAAATGACTGCACTTTTCAACCATGCGAGGCACAGTCACTGCCAGGTTAGAAGGTAAACCTATTATGCGTCAATTCCACCAGTCTGATGCTGGGGGTAAAAAGTACACACTGACATGAGAATGACATAATGCCTTCACAAATACATAAAAGTTGTCATATGGGGATCGTCTGGAAAAAAAGTTCTTATAAAGAAATGTAGGTGTGTGCGTCTGTATGTCTGTCTGTGTATATGTATATGTGTGCATGTCTGAAAGTAACACAGCGACACCAAGAATGTTTAATTAAATTCTGGAAAAGGCTCTGGGTGCTTGTGCTCTAAATGGCCCTCCAGCTGAAAGGAAGGATTAACACAGAGCACGGACAGGCCTGCAGCTACAGCACGCTCATTACTGCAGAATGGAAAGATAAGTCAGAGAAAGTAGAAGTAGAGAGAGGGAGAGAGACAGAAGGCTACAAAAGAAGAGGATGCATACCAATGGTGAGTGACTTGAACAAGGAATAAATTATCACAGCACATTGTATAATATCCTACAAAAATAAAAATATACCACTCATATCTTGCCGCCAACTTTCTGATTCAACTTAGTCTACTTCAAGACATATGCACACTTTTCAACAATGACCCTGACTCATTGAGATTACGTGTTTATATATTATTTTATGTTTTTTTCCCAGTCATGTTCAGAGAGAAAAAGTAACTGCTGCATGGACTATGTTCCCTGACAACATTTTTTCTGGCAAGCTAATGTGAATGAACAGTGAACCTACAAAGTGCAGTGACTTTTGACAAAGAGGACCCGGGGTTGCATCCTGACTCCTGCATGTGGCTAGGTTTAAGCAACAAAGGCATTTTGGTTAAGGTTAGGGAAAGGATGTGGTTTCGCTTCAAAGACAAGGGTGCCCCTGTAGCGTAACGGTTAAGCGCATTCCACATATCGCAATGTCCCGGGTTCAAATCCAGCTGTGGACCTTTGTTGCATCATGCCCCTTGTTTCCTGTCTGCTTTGCTACTGTCATCGATCCATCAAAGGCAAAAATGCCAAAAGAGAATCAGACAAAAATAAATACGCCACGTCTGGGGCTTCAAATTGCTGTTCAGCAAACCCCTTACCCACTTTTTCAATATTTAATCAGGACCACAATTTTTTCCTAACCTTACACAAGTGCTGTGAGTACCTAAAGCTAAATGTGTTTTATCATGCTTTATTTGCTATGAGCAGATATTATACTGTATAGTATAACATTTTTGTGATATGTTTAGCATCAACATTTTGTTTTTGGCTGATACGTTCATAAACAACATTACCTCCCTAAATTGATAGAAAACATAACCCCAGAAGTGTTCTGTTTTTTACAAAATGTATGTGCTGTTGCAAATGAGTTGTGTGTGGACGTAACTTGGAGGAGACAGGATAGACAATGGGACTTTTTTCAGACAGTTCAGCTTCAGTTTCAGTTTTACATCCAAAAAAGTTCCATCAGATCTTGTTGCAGTGATGCTGTCGCAGCTCCAGTTCTCAGCAATTAGTTATCATAACCGATAGAAATGTGATCAAACCTACTGATGTTGGGATAGGAATTATCCTTCAAAACCATCTGTGTATTTAGGTGAAATGATTTTGGCTGAGGTAAATTAATTAGGTAATGGGTTAGGTTTTGGTACTGTCAGTGTTTCAGACCATAAACAAATATTAAAGGAAGCTTTCCTTTTGAACCAATAAGTGCACATTGTGAATATGAAAGATAACAGAAGTGGCATTAAGATGATACAGGAATCAGATCTGATTCCATAAGTGAGCAGAGAATCCAAAAAGGAAGAAAAGACTGAAAATGTGACATTACATTACGACACACACACACATACCTTTCTGAGAGTGGGCCGTGACGTGGCCAGTGCTACAAGGATTAGCGCTCACAGCTCAGACATGCTGACAGGCTCTCTCCAGGGCGTCTGAACGGCTGGGCAGAGTAGGGTTCGACCTGAAGCCAAGCCCCCTGAGCCCCAGCCATGTCCATATTATAGCCACAGCCAATCTAACTGTGCTCAGTGTCAACAGCTCATACACTGGATTCACAGGGGGCAGTCGACTCAACCTGCCGGCTATACCCTCAGACGTTCTGTTGACCTGGCTGCTCCAGCTGGCAGACAAATACACACATTTACCCTGTCACCCACAAACATCACTTTAAGCTTCTTGAAACACTGCAGTGAAAGGGTTTTGTTGGGGAAGCGCAACGCAAATAAAAACACACATGTACTTTTGGACCATTCAAGTACTACTGGGATTCCTGTAAGGCTTTAGTAGACATACATAACAAGTGTGTTACACAAATACCATCCTTGTTAACTGACTTATTGGGATGTGATGGAAGTGAGTATGTGAAAGTATGTTTAAGTGAGATCAACATTCCTGCAAAGTGCAATGTCAACAGGCAGGGATAATTTGATTAAGTGGCTGCTTTGCTGTTTTAGCACTTAGACAAGTAAACCAAATAAAGTGCCATTCACAGGTTAATTCCCCTCGTCTCATAAGGGATGCAATCTAAATCGCAGAGAACCGTGAATATCTGACACAGGAAGCACACATGGATTTAAGCTAGCAACGCAGAGCTTTATGATTTAAATTTCTCTCAGTATATTTATCCAAGACATATTCCTTTTTAACTTACACCTGCCATAACACCTTTTACTTTCAAATAAACATATCTTCTCAAAATTATATATAATTACCCTTCTATTATAGCTGCAAAATAGGACAAGGAACTAAACATTCAAACAAATGATTCTAAAAAACATCTGTATTTGGAGATAGCTGCTAATTCTGAAATTTGGCTTGTCCAGCATACAAATATCCATATGGCCGCACAAGCTAAATTATTCTTAAAGGAATAAGATCAGATCTAATAAGATGATAAGGGAAATTCAAGTTTGCACAGCAGCACAAGGGAATGTAGTGCAACGAATAAAAGAAAAATAAAATACAACAAAAGTATAATCTACTATCAAACCAGAATCAAATGTAAAAAATACGCACACTATATACAATCTAAAATATAATATGGAATCTCTTGTGTAAATCTGTACATGATTGTTGGCACTGGATGTCTGTGGACACTCTAAAAAATGTTCTTGATTTTGTTTCACTGATTTCGGAAAGTACCTTAGTGTTGAATTTAATTTTGGATCGGGAAACAAGTATCTTCTGAGATTTGAAATAAAACCAAAACTGTTTGCAAGTGGGGATAAAATGTTTTTTCGTGTGATATGCTGAACTGAGTGTTCTTTATGATCTTGATACCCTGCAAATGAGTATCCCTGTACTGAATAACCCAACAAGTCCCCATAGTGATGACTTGTTGGCTTATTCAAATTACTCATATGGGCATTCTCTGATGTACCGCTCCTGTGATTAAGGTTAAAACTTTTCGATAACAATAAAGTTAGCGACATATTGCCTTTGTGAAACTTTATAAACAATAACTGTTGGTATTACCAAGACTTGAACCACAGTGTCAAGTCAACTTTTTGTACACCCATCCTTCTACCCCTGATAATGATGGCTACATTTAATCACCAATCTTTTAGGGATCAAAAGGAATTTTGTTCACCATAAAGTCTGGGTATAAAAGTTTAAAAAAATCTGCCACACTAGGCAGAAGTAAAGCAATAAGCAATTTGAAATCAATCATTTCAAAGTCAAACTGATAGAGATTTTAAAAACTACAAGAAATTAGAGCAGGGCCTGTGTTGCAGTTTATCTCCAGACAGTTAATATTGACTTCTATTAAACAGACACTGCAGACAGAGTGGTCTGAACGGCACGTCTCTTCCCAATCACTCCTGCTTCATGATAGCTGTGATGGCGAAGACCTGCCTGTGAAGGTCTTTATCTCTATTTATCTAGCGGCACATCAGCGGCATCTGAATCATACCTTTGATAGTCATGGTGTCCAATTGTGACAGCATGACTGAGCAAATAGATTGCCTATGAACTTGTGTTCAAGTTCAAAGCAAAACCTATATGGGTGAAAAGATAATGCTGCCTTGTTTTAACCTTTTCTGAGTGACTGTTGACTCTAAAATTCATGTTGTTTTGTTAGGAGGTGGAAACCAGAAAGTGTACAAAGCAAAACAGCTCCCATTCATAAATTAGTTTCCCAGACAAATCCAAGCCCAAAATGTGTGTGCTCAGTCCCATGTATAGAAGTAAGCACCCAAGAGTGTGTGTCTTTTAGCGCTGCCTATGGGATTTAGATCCAAATGAGTGGAGTGTTGGTGCATTAATGAGTAACACACAACCCTCATCACCAACAATAACCCCCCTACACACATCCATTCTCTAAAAAAAAAACAGCCCAACTCTCACACACACATCACCACCACCACCACCACCCTAAACCTCCTCCCTCTCTGCTGACATTTCAAGGCTGTGTTGGGAGCCAGAGGAGGAACTTCTTCATTTGGAGTGTGAGACAATGTGGCAGGCGGGTTGGCTTTGTGCTCCTGACATCCCGCCGAGGCACAATATGGTCCCGTCAGGGATCAGTGGGAATACACAATGCCCATTACCCACGGGGCTGTGCGGAGGGCCTCAGGGGCAGGGCCAGGATGGGCCCGTTTCCAGACTATGGGGTGTCTAGGCCACACTGAAAGAGAGATAGACGGAGGAAAGAAGATCAGAGAGGAGATAGAGGGACCGAAGATTAAAGATAAAAGAGAGGGGAAAAGATGAGATAGGAATAAAGAGGCACGTCAAATAAAAAGTCGAGTGAAAGAGGAGGGAAAGTGGAGGATGACGGACTAAAAACTGGGTGAGGGTTATGAGAGAGAGTAGAGCACAGGGCGTGATAAGACCAAAAAGAAGGAGGATACAAAAGAGGGGGTATTGAAAAGAGAATAAACAGGGAGCAGGTCCTCTGCCAGGGATGGGGTGCTATGAAAGAGAGAAGACACTCTGCCTGGGGCTGCATTTCCCTGGGGATACAGAGAGAGAGGGTGACGGGGTGGGGGTTGGTTTATCTTGGAGCTGAACTTGGTTGCTTGATCACACCCAGCATAATGGCAGCCTTGAACAAACGGGCCAGGGAAGAGATGCATTTTCACCTTCATTGCTGCTGGTTTGACCCGGGGGCTCTTTGAGGAGTTGCAGTGGGTGGACAGGAGCGCACTGGGGGTGGACGTCAGGGGCCAGAGGGCCAGAGGTGGCGACCAGGGGCCACAGAGGGGCACCCAGAAACACATAGAGAAAGATAGAGAGGGTGGACGTGGGTCAATGAGCTGGCTGAACTTAACCATCAGTCTCCCACGAGAATCTACCCTCTGTCACTTCTTTCCACTTTTGAGAAAGCACTAAACCAGTTAGATGGACAAACAATCTGTGATCTAAAGTCGGGAGTCCTACCTTTAAACGAGCAGAGAGGGTGGGAAAATGTTGCAAAAGGGGTACCATGACCTTTGTGTTGAAACATTAGATTATCCCAAAGTCAACTAGCCCCATTCAGACATTACCTGTAATTTTCACCTCACTTTAATTTCAGATGAAAGACCGCAGGGCACGCATGATCTGAGCCGTTCCTGCAGTTCCTGACCAAACGTTTGCTCTCACCTTAGTTAAGGGTCAGTACAAATCTGATTAAATGGGTCAGCGCTCACCTATTTTCAGCCCTTGCTGACAGGGAGATGCATTAGTAATCTGGGAGTACTTCCCTGGAAAGAAGGGGAAAAGATAAAACTGCTGTGCCGGTGGGTTTTCATGTGCCCCAGGAAGTTTCTCTAAAAACCTCCCGATTGTACATCTCTCCTGTGATAGAGGTGCTCTCATCTATATACAGTCTGCTCCAGCAGAAATTAAACGAATTTCAGTCTCGCTGTGGTTTATTTTCCTTCAGAAATATCCTGCACTCAGTTGAGGCTGTGTACAAAAATCCTTTCCCCTCACTTTTTTTCATAGCGGCCAGCTAAAAATTGCCAGATGGCTCTCTATCTTTCTGTCAGTCCCTCACAGTTATTGTCTCATTGTCTGTTTCTGCAAATGCACACCATTTTTTCCCATGTCTCTTTCTCCCAAACACATAGAGTCTTGTGCAAATAACCTGTTTGGATGCATAACAGACAAGGGGGATTTGGTTCACACAGAGTCAGAAGATGGAGGCAGTTATGTAGAAGTCCAGTAACGTAGAGCTGCACCGTTACGTACAATGGGGTAAAAACTATACAAAGGCAGACATGGAGCCCGGGACAAAATATGTGACAGCACGCAGTATGCAACCAAAACAACAAACAGTTTCTTTTTATGTGTTCCCTGGTGAAATCTCTTAACTCGCTTTATCCTTCGCCTCACTCTCCTGCCTACCGCTCTCTGTGCTATAGGCTCCACCCTGGGTGCTGCCACAGGTTTATTTAGAGCTGGGGACATGTCCACACTGCACAGCTTGTCTGAATGGAGACTCACAACATGTGGCGCCCCCCCCACCAACACTCACCATCTGGCCTGGTCCTCTCTGCGGTATGAGACCCACGCACAGCAACTCGCTAGGGAGCACACAGAGTGCACAGATGTGTGATCAAAATATTCCCATGCTCGTGCACATATGGAGACACTGTGATGTTTTACTTTTTTTTTGTCCTTGGAGTTGGCACTTGAAAATGCAGCCCCTTTTGCTGTTGTGAAATTTCTATTTTTATCATCATGTGTTCGTTGCAATTAATACTCCATATTATTTTAATATGATTTTTAAAAATAAAATATTGGATTGTTGGGTTTTTTCTCTAGCTCTTGGTCAGCTAAAGTCTGCTAAGACCTCAGAGTGACAGACTGTGCTCCAACAGGAGCTGAATGCCCATAAGCATGTTGACCTTTTGGGGTCAGAAATCATTGTGTTCTGTCCTTCCACTGTGTGGTCTCTGGTGTATAATTGACATTTAATGAAGGCTTCTGTTAGCATGGGGCCATTATGGCACTGGGTAAAAGAATGGAGAGAGGGGGAATGGGGTGAATTAGAGGGAGTGGGAGACATATGGGGAAATGTGTAGATGGTGAAAGTTGTGGTAAAAAGTGAAAAAGGTAGGAAGGTAGCACAGTGCTGGTGAGAAAAGAGTGTGAAAGAACAGGACTACATGAGGAGGTAGAGGAGAGGGGGCACATGGGGTACATGGGAGTGAGAAAAGAGAACCCAGTAACAGACGCAGAGGACAACAGCCTGTTGTCTGGCTGCCAACCCCATCTGTCTACTTTCACATCACCTCCATCAACCACAGAGAGTGAGAGAGCCAGTGAGAGAGATGGAGAGAGAGAAAATGGAACCACATACATCCCTTACGTTGACACCATGCCCCGGTATGTCATCTTAATACCAATGCATGAGAGGAGCACGCTGGTGATCTGTTTGCATATGACAAAACCTCTGAATAAGATGAATCACTATTATGTAACCTGGGTTCAAGAACATGAAACACATCTCTTAATGTGCATAATCATCGTTCACAGTGTGCTTTCTTACACATCCTCCTTAATGACAGGATCAATGTGGCTCAGTCTGTTCACCGACCAAACAACCGAGCAGCATCTACAGTAATGAAAAGGTGTGTTTTTCTCATTTGACTACCTCTTAGAAATGGAGCCTGTGTTTCTAAGGAGTGGCTGTTTTTTTATCTGCTTCAAACCAACTGAATTTGGCTGGGTATCAAAGTCTCCACTCGGGGAAAACCACGCTGAATTGCAGTAGTCCACAAAATGTGAAAAGTAAACAACTGTGTGGCCAGAGGTTAGCCATTGTGACGTGTGACTTTGTAATGCTGCAGTTAAAAGGTATTGCCTGAGGTCAGACAACTGCAGCCTAACAAACGCAACCCGAAACCACACAGAGCAGAGGAGAAACCCATAAAATATCATTAACAGAAATCAATAAAAATCAATGATTTATAACTGTGTGGGAAAAACAGAGCAACTATTTTATGCATTTTGAGTACATATGCATTTATTTGAACTCTCAGTAGACATGTATTGAAGTACCTCAATCCATTTGACACACTAAAACACATCTGGGGATCATATTTTCACAGAGATTACAAACACTTTCAAGTCTCTGAAAAGTCTTTGACAAAAGAGCAGGGTGGGTACAGTATTAAAGTAGGGCACACCTGAGGCTTGAGGTAGTGATTCAAAAGAACAATTCATTCAGTGAATCAGTGCAACTCAAATTGAAGCCTGGATAACTATAACATATAACATTTGGCTTGATGTTGCACAACCATACCAAAAACAAAATAAGACAGCATTTGTTGCTTTAAGTTTCACCCAGAGTCCTCTAACATTTGCGTACTTTTTTATATTCCTCATCGGCATGTACGCATATTCTAGACAAGTATTTGTACCTGGATTGGATACGTGCATCCCTAACAGAAAGTTTGTCAGAACAGTGTTTCAATGGTGAGGTGGATATGGTGGGTATGGTTTAGAACTTTATTGTCCGCGATGTGAAAATTTTTCTTAACCTCACCACAATCAAGGTAAGGTAAAAAGACAACAAAAAAAAACAGTAAAACATTTGGGGAGCTTGGAGCTCAATCAAACGGCTCAAGTGTCTCAGTAAGTCATGACAGTGTGACAGTGAGCCAGCAGCCACAATATCAGGACCCTGAGACCAAAGCAATTAAATGGAATTCGGCCATCATTAATTATATCATTTACACCTGTGCTTTTCCTACTGTGACATGCCAAAACTGTGAAAAGGCCAATCATTCTCTGTCTTCTTTTGTTTCCATGTAATTAAATCACTGCATCCACAAGTTTTTCTAATTATCTGTACTTGAAAACATTGTCACATCGTCATTAATTTAAAGACAGATCAAAACTGGCAACTCTTGTTGGACTTCTTATAAATGACTATTTAATCTAAAGCATCTCCCAGATGAGGTTTTGCAAAACAGAATGGATGACATCTCCTTTTTTCAACTAATCTTCATTTTGGGGGTATGATGGATTGGGATAGAGAACAAGCATTCTGCTATTTCTTAGAATTCACTCAGCAATACATCAACGAGTAAATGTTTTCAAAACTTTTTTACTTTACTTTTTTTTAGTATCCGCTGAAACCAACCTTGCAGAGTGCTAGGCAGGCAAAAAACTATTAAAACCTCCCCTTCTCTGGGGTTTAAAAACACTCTAAAATAGAGAGCTGTTCTGCAGATTTGCCCCTCAGGGAGGAGCTCAGAAAGACTGTTCTACCCAAACAAACTTTACTTAGCCAGTGCTCATTCTCACAGCTCTGTGATCTCTTTGCACATAATACATAGTCTGCCATTGACATCACAATGTCACCTTTATAGCATAACCGACGTAGGCTCCCTGTGCACAATGGACTGACACAGACACCAACTAAACTATTATACCAAGATATTCAAGAGATATTCTGATTCAGTTTTCAGATAATTGGCTTAATGGATTAATGCCATTTTTGAGCTGAAAATCATAAAAAAATTTTTTTACTAATCTGTCTGTGCTGCACAAAGACAATGTCTAACCTCAAATATACCAAGATAGCACAAAACCATGGGAAGACAGGGTCAATCAGAATACTCTGCTGCCTATAAAAAGGGAAGGCTTGAACTTTCTTTAAACCTGTCATTATTCTTCCTCCTTTCCCGTCTTTCTTCATTATGACTCCCATTCCTTCAGTACCTGTAACTGGATACTTAGAGCAGTTAACGGTGGCAGTAGTGTGTGTGTTTTTGTGTGCTACATGCACATGTGTTTAATATAAACAGACTTAAGAGACATCCATCTGTCAACAAAAATACTCTGTCTAAACAGGGGGGCAAACAGTAAATTATACTTTCATTTTTGTTCACGTGCCCTCTGTAAAACTTTGTGCGTGTGTGTATGTGTGCGTGTGTGCATGTGTGTGTGTGTGTGTGTGTGTGTGTGTGCACGTGCACGCACGGGTGTGTAGGGCCTTTTCCTGCTGCTTTGGAGATTGGCATGTAAAAGGTAATGGTTTGCATTACCAGGCCCAAAGCTATATTTGCAATAATGAAAAATCATTAATGGATGACAATGACAGGCTCAGAAATTTTAATAATTGTCAACTCCAATTATTTCCTACATAAAGGTAGATATGACTACATAAAGAAAGAATGGTGCTGCTGCAGTGGTTGTTGTTGTTGGTCTTCACCTATACACACAAACAGACCCACAGAGAACAAAGTCAGGGCTGTGTGATTGCCTGTCACTAGCTATCAGGTGTTCACACATGGGGAGATGGAGGGAAGAGCTGTGTGCATACCTGGACCTCTCCCCTGCAGGTTACCTGTCAATCCCAGCATGTCACGGCTCATAGAGGCAGTTTTCAACTCTGTTGAGTAAACTAGGGATTAGTGCTCACACAGCACTAATCATCTCAATCACTATAGTCACATGTAACTGCAGTCAATAGACATCTAAACAATTAGATTTGTTTCAATTTATTTATTTTAATTCATTTGAATTCACTCTTTTTCTTAAATGAAAGTTTGTTTTAATTCTGCTCCTGTATTTTTTCTTCTTACTGTAAAGTAAGAGCTGTATGTTCCTATTTTTAGCTCGTTTTTATTATTATTTTATCTATTCTCAGTGCAATCATATTCTAAACATCGTCAATAAAGTGAGTAAAATCCGGTTGTTTCAGGCCTTTTCTTGAACACTGACATTTCTGCCATGTACTAATATGTCGCTTAGAGGATATATTAGAATGATCTCAGCTAATCTCAGCTAAACTGATAAGTAATAAAGTAATAATTGACCTTAAGCTGGCCATTATTGCATTTTTATCATTTTTCTTTATAGTAATAGAGAAAAATGAAACTAACATAGATATATACTTCTCGGCATTGTATATAGGCTAGTTTAAAGTACAAACAATTAAGACAATAATTGGATTACACCCCCCAGATTACCTGCCATTGAAAGATAATCTACAAGCCACTGTCTGTTAAAGTGAGGTTGTTTCTGCCACCGATTTTGCATTTTCAGTTAGAGTTCAGACATGGCCCGAAGCTAGACAGCGAGAGAAAGTTAAGGTCAGAAATGCAAAGGAGATGACACTGTTATCTGTCATATTTCCGCACCGGTGCATACTTTAGCTTGAGAAATGTGTGGTGGGAAAATAGAGGAACAACTGCCCCTAGGGTCACTTAATTTTCTCGTTACTGCCTTCTCATTTCCCCCCTCCACTTTCACCTTTCTTAGTCCACTTTTCCAAATCAGGCTGCATCCTCAGTCAAATAGTCATACTGTAAATTCAGTGAAACTCACAGTTTTTTTCAAATGCTAAGATACAAGCAACATGCATGGTCAAAAATGAAGTCAATTTTTCAAAGTCTTCATATAGCCTGCTTTACCAACATGTATGCTGGCAACACTGGCAACAGTTCTCACTCAGAAAGCATATATTGTCATTCATAACACACAGACCTAAAAACAACAAGGAGCATTACATAAACAATGAATTTTTATTTTTTGAAGTTTAAATGATTTTTCACACAAATCAGTTTTTCATTGTGTTTCTGACATTATTGGCTTGTGAAAAAAAAAGTTTAAGTCTCAAGTGGTGGTCTTCTTACTGTTTCTGGAGCAACAATGTCCACAACCTGTAATTCATGTACCAACCCCCTGGAACAATTCTTCGAAAATGCAAGTACATTTCCTGCTTTACACTCAGACTGCAGTTCTAACCAACACTTTTTTTCAGAAACTACACACCGTTCTCCATGCACACAGACATAAACATGAAATTTACTGTAAATATTCTGCTAAGACTTTCTATATATTCCAGACTGGTTATTGAGAAATACAGGAAATTTGCACTCACTCTGTTTTAAATGTGTTTTTATCAGTTTTGGACACAGTGTATTAGCATAAAAAAATGTGCTGCAGAAATATGATGTTTTGCAGGTGGTGGAGTAGTAATGAGAGAAGAGATCATGGATTTTGGAGAAAGTGGTCTTTATAAAGTCTTTATATCTTTTTCTTTACAAAGCGCATTTAAAAACAACTAGGTTGACCAAAATGCTGTACCTTGACATGAATCAGTAAATAAACAAATACAACCCTAAAAAACAGCAAAATACAGCTCTCATCCCAGATTAAAAGCCAAGGAGTAAAAGTGAGTTTTAAGTCGCAATTTAAAAACTGGGGGGCCAGTATGACATGAAGAGGCAATAAATTTCACAGTCTCTGGGCTGTGACTAAGATAGCTAGATCCACCCTGTTCTTGAGCAGTGTTTTAGGGAAAACAAGAAGTGACAGTTTTGCGGACCTTAATGACCTTGAAGGAGCATGCGGCTTTACAGTTTTTCCCAATTGCTTAAACACATAACCAGGCTTTTTCAAAATCATAACTGCATTTTTTAAAAAAGCACACCCATTTCCCTAAACTCTACATACAAATCCCTTCATTTCTCTTCATTTCACTGCCTACACCATGTGGTCATTGAGAAATCACTGACATTCGATATTGTTCACTCAAGTCAGCACAGGTTGAGCTCAATTGTAGCACACAGCTACTGAGGTGGAAGCACAATCATAATTCATAACACACCAATCAGAAGCTTCAATAGATAGACTCAATAGCCAGAGTTAGTTCATTCAGTTTTGGAACAATGGATTCAGAGAAATCTTAAGGAAGACTTGGAGGACACCAGAGAGGAGGAGGAGGAAGAGCAGTATGGAGAGGAAGAGGTGAAGGAACAGTAACAGTAGGAGTTGGAGGAGGACATGGGATAGGAGGAAGATGGGGTAGGGCGAAAGAGTAGGAAGGAGGTGGATAGGGAGGTGGAGGATGAGAATTTCTGGCCTGTCCCAGACCAAAGATAGGATGCTGGAGCAGAATAATTAGTTGTTTGTGTTGTACTGTACAGGACAATAAGGAATAAAAATGTGCAAATGTTTACATTTGTTATTTCTTTTGTGTTCATCGTGTGAAAAGGTTTTTGAGATAGGAGAACCACAAGAAACATTATTTATAACCAGTTTTTGTAGTATTGTTTTTAATTTATCTCACCAGTGTAAGACTGTGTTGTAGTGTGTGTGATTTTGAGGGCTTGTGTGTTATGTTTGAGGCCAAAGTTTGTTTTTTCAGCAAGATTGAATGGTTTTGAGTGGTGAGCTTCCTTTTGACCTGAAAAAAGGACATTTAGTTAGATTTGTTTGTGGATTTGTTTAGAGTTTTGAGGAAAAGAGGAAAGCTACCATCCTACCATCCAAGAAAGCTACTACATGAAGGGCTTTAAAAAAACAAAAGAATGTTAAAAACAATCCAAAAATGAACTTGGAACCAGTGAAGGGAAGCAAGAAGAGTTCCAGCAAGGAGACGAGCTGCAGCATTTTAAACCAGTTGTAGTCTAAAGAGGGAGGACCGGATAACACCTACACGTAAAGAACTACGATAATCAGGGCGTTTTGATAATGTATAACCCTCTCAAAGTCTGTGAAGGATATTAAGGGCTTTAGTTTAGTAAGAAGCCTAAGTTGAAAGAAACCAGCTTTCACAACAGAATTGATCGGCTTCTCCATTTTAAAGTCACAATCCATTTTCCAGTTTTTCTCAATTGTTTACACACAAATTCTGGTACTTGAGACACAATGACCACAACATGTAACTCATTCACCAACCCCCTGAACCAATTCTGCTAAACTACAAGCACAACTGCTTTACACTCAAATCGCAGTTCTAAAACACACTTTTTTCAAAACACTACACACAATTCTCTGCTTTTGGCACAAGTTTCATGCAGAAAATATCTTGTTTCCACAAGGAACACACTGCCATTCAAATATGCACACTGACTCATCACAAGGTCAAACACCCGTCACACAGTTTTCCAATTAGCAATCAGAGCTTTAGCATAAAAGGGCAACAGGTGAGCTCTTGAATGGAGCAATGGATGCCAACATTGGAAAGAGAGGCAGAGCCAGAGGACTAAGAGTAAGAGTAAGAGTAAGAGTAAGAGTAAGAGTAAGAGTAAGAGTAAGAGGATGAGGACGAGGACCGTAGTCTCTGATGAGATCCAAGCGAGCCACTTTGGTTGATCATGTGGTCAACCATGGTCTAACAATGAGGGAGGCTGGGCAAAGAGTACAGCCAAATCTGAG
>JAPMOB010249614.1:0-33994 GCA_029875015.1 Lepomis gibbosus
GTCAACATTACGTTATCAATTAACATTTAAATAATCGATTTTTAGACATTTGTGCATCGATTAATAATCTTCCACATCCGAATCGCGATGCATCGAAGAATCGATGAATTCTCCCACCCCTAACATTAATGTTTCAAACGTTGTTTCTGTTACAGTGGGTCATAATATATCATGTATTTTAGTTTGTCAGTGCGTTTTTTTGCTGTTAGGAAATGATTTCTGCGCATTTCGGCTCTAACTCAAAACTTGCGTACATGTACACCACCTCCTGAGCTGGCGTAGGATTTGAGCGTGCCGTACGCCAACGTCCATATTGATAAATGTCAAAGTCACCGTGGTTTTGGGTGTACGCCAGGTTTACGCTGGAAATTTGGTGTATGCACTTTTGATAAATGAGGGCCCATGTGTTTGTTTTCGTCACGTTGCAATTACACCGCTAGATGGCAATGGGGTTTCTAAATTCCACTGTGTTGACTTCTGCCGGTGAGCCGGCTAATCACTGGTTTAGCTCTCTGCTAACTTGAATGGGAGTAAAAAAATAATTGTGCAGCTCTTCTAGACTTCCCAAATGTTATTGACTGAATCAATCAAATCCTGATAGTCAAATGAGTCAATTCGCAGGGGATGTGATACTCAAGTATGATGCTGAAAGTATCCATTGTTTTACAGCTGCTTGTTTGGCCACTAGTAAAACTGGCAGTTCTTGTGATCTGTGTCACCACAACGTAAAAAATTTAGAGAACAGATATACAAAAGACAGAAAGAATAGGATATAAGAAATTAAGAAAGCAAAGTAGATTCAAAATACGGTATCGTTGGCACTTCAGGCTACGTTGCAGAGCATGGCATGGTGGATAAACAAATTATTTGCCTCTGATTGGCTCTGTCCGTGAGAGCTAAGGTGTGTGTTTTTGAAATTGCGTTCTATAGGCTACTCATCCTGAACCAAAAACAAACTCACGCTATGCCACTGGTAACTCAAGTGTGCAGTGATTCACATAAAGACAAACATTTGCTTGTAGGTGTTCCTGTTTACAGTGCTGTGAAAAATATGTGATAAATTTTGTGGCAGTGCACCTAAATGAAAAATGACTTGTTCATCAAATCCAGTAACACTAAAAAGACTACAACGGCAGAGAGAGGGGCAGTGCGGAAACGGCGTCTAGAGCCAGAATATTTTCACATCTAACTCAGGTTTATATCGACCCACCCAGAGTTCGTGATTGTTGGAACAGTGGAAAGACCAACCAAGACGGTTTTGGTGAATTTGATTTTGTTTCTGTCGAGTTGGTTTGAAGTGTGTTTTACAATGACCAATGGGGTAAAAGGACTGTTTCTGTCAATAGAGTCTGGTGGCTTTGTGTGTGTATTGATACATGGGCCTTGCTGGTTTGTGTGACTTACTTTGTAGGAGCGATGTTTAAGTAAGAACTGTCCAAGCTATGTAATTGTTAACGTTACCTGTTAATTGTATGTTTTGTACGTTAATAAATTATAATAATTGTTCAATTCCCTGTGGATTTTATTTATTTTTTAATAGGTGTACATTTCGGACAAGTAAGTTTGGGAAAATGAAATATCTTGGGCAAGTGGCTGCAAAAGCTTACTGTCAGGCCATGTGTGGAATTTAAATAGTTACAATCACGATGTGCAGTTTACCACCCGAGGGCACCAAAGCATTACTTGACTGCACCACGAGTCAACAATGAGAGTTCTTACACTCTATGATGAAACCAAACATTGTCAAGCTTATTATAAAACAACAGTAAGTGTTTGGCTTCAGGTTCACAACAACTCCAGGAAAGGAAGTGTTATTTTAATACTGATATTGCAGAAATATCAGTAAATATTGATCTATCTAATTGTTCCCAGCACAAGTTATTTTGTAGCTATTTATAATTCTCTTTACAGTGTGATCTACGATCTGTATTTATTTATTTATAGACAGATTGATTCTTGCCCCATTAAACTGCAAGACTCTCCAGGTCCTCCATTCGCTGGAGAGCTAGCTTGTAAATGTGTTATATCTAGATGACTGTCTTTAAATATATAAAAAAAACTGAACATTCTTCACTCTTCAGTAAGCCATGTGGAAAGCGCCCCCCAAAAGATTACTGAAGATAAAGCTCACAGTGCTCTCAGACTAAACTTTACCTCTCCCTCCAGATCTTCTCTCATGAGCGCAAGTGGTACACCCGCAAGGAACTGGCACGTCACAGAGTACATGGAGACCCAGACGATACCAGTCACAGGGGACACCCGCTCTGCAAGTTCTGTGATGACCGTTACCTTGATAATGATGAGCTGCTCAAACACTTGCGCAGGGACCACTACTTCTGCCATTTCTGTGATGCAGACGGTTCCCAGGAATATTACAGGTATGTAAATCTGTTTCACACACAAAGAAACAGCATTTGGTGATTGACAGCCTTTTGAATGGTGTGTGGCATCTCTGACTTTAGTTCAAGCCAGCGGTTTAAAATTTAATTTTTAACCGTGCTGTCAACAGTGATTACCCGTACCTGAGCGAGCACTTCCGACAGAGTCACTATCTGTGTGAGGAGGGCCGCTGTGCCACAGAACAGTTCACCCATGCATTCCGCACTGAGATCGACTACAAAGCCCACAAAGCTGCAGAACACAGCAAGAACCGAGCAGAGGCCCGACAGAACCGCCACATCGACCTGCAGTTTAACTACGCCCCAAGACAACAGAGGAGGAATGAAGGTCCGTGAGAATGTTATTGTTTTTGTGCATGGGTGTGAGCGTCTGACGTCGTCTTTATTTGGAGAGTTATTGTTTATTTAAGTGTACTTTGAAGGCAGTGAATGTGTGGGGTGTCTCCTTTAGGTATGGTGACAGGTGAGGACTATGAGGAGATGCGTCACAGTCGGGGAGGAAGGGGAGGAAGGCCTCAAGGGGGGCAGAAGAGCTGGAGGTACTCCCGGTGAGTCTGTTATGAGTGTGTAGCTCAAGTAAGCATCAGCATGTTGCATGAGAGAGAAATTATTGTATCTGTGCACCAACAGCATACAGACACTTTGAGGGAAAAAGATGTAGATGTTAAAAGCCTCATAACAGGACTGCCAGGCAACTACTGCTCATTGTTTATTCGCATTTTTGTCACGTGCTTGGTTTTGTGTTGCTTTTGAGCGTTTGTGAACCTGCGCTTGTCTGTGCAGAGAGGAGGAGGACAGGGAGGTGGCAGCTGCTAGGAGGGCATCCCTGGCCATGCATCGGCAGGAGGAGAGAGCAGCGGTGCAGGAGAGGAGCGCTCCCAAACACTGCAGAGAGGAGAGGCCAGAGAGAACAGAACCAGAAGAGCCCAGACACAGGACCGGAAACATCAAACCAACAAGCAAACCTCCAGGTGAAATAGGAAAAAATGTTAAACATACGTACAAGTTAATGCATTTTCAGGGAGAAGTGGTGTGTGTTTGTGTGTACTATTTGGTTTAGTTTCATAGCTGTCCCCAAAAAAAGTCTTGTTTTATTATGGGATGCCTGTAATTTAGCTGTAAGCGCTGATACAAGTACGGCAGAAGCAGGAACTAACTCACTATGCTCACGTGTTTGTTTTCACTTCTTTCATAGTGAGAACGATGAAGAGCACTAATCCAGAAGAAGATGACTTCCCAGCTTTGGGAGCCACAGCTGCCCCATCCATGTAACGTTTTACACACAGTACAAACTGAAATCCTCATCATACACCATGGTGTGCTGAAATGTTAAATTTCTGTTGTTGTTGTTGTTGTGTGTCTCCAGTGCAAAGCCAGCTCCTGTGCCGGTAACAGCGGCTTTGAAGGAAGACGACTTTCCTAGCCTCTCAGCTGTTGCTCTTACATCCCCTATGACCCCTGCTTACTCTGCACAACCCAAGAAGACTTCCTCTTTTCAAGAGGAGGACTTCCCCGCTCTCGTGTCCAAAATCCGGCCCCTCAAAACTGCATCTGGTACCAAATCTGCGTGGTCCAACCATACTGCAGTAGCTAAACCCACCAGTCATCCCCCTCCTTCATCCAGACCTACCCCTCCTCTGTCATCTGCCTCCTCTGGCCCTCAGCTCCTCTCCTCCTCAACCTCCTCGTCCTCACGGAAGAAAAAGAAAGTTGGGGAGAATGGGAAAGCAGCATCTACCCGGTCCCCTCCTTCTTCTGATGAAGATATCAGAGGACTGACGCAGCAGGAGTTCCGCTCAGTGCCCACCATGTTGGATATCTCTTCTCTGCTCACCGTTAAAGGAGGCAACAGCAAACCCTCCACCGTGACTTCCAAACCTCCTAACCCAATCCCCAGCACTGACCCTCCTACCTCTAAAGCCAGCAAGAAGAAAAAACAGCAGAAGAACACAGCTGCTCCTTCTACATCTGCGTCTTCAGCGTCAGGGTTGACGCAGTCTGTAAGTGCAATCTCAGTGGAAACAGCTGCGCAAAAAGAGAACGTCCCTGAGAAAACTTGGAACAAACCCCTTTCCGATCCTGTGACGGCGGCACTGACGAGTGGATTGGCTAATGGCCACCCTGAGAAATCCCCACCAGTTTGTAAGGAGGCAGTCGCGGTGACCCCTCCTCCCAACACAGACCCTCCTCTTCAACAGGAGGAAGAGTTCCCTGCTCTCATGACCAAGAACCCACCACCAGGTATAGCACTCCATGATAATATCCACGATATTCATTTATCGTCTTTTCTCCCCTTATGGTATATTGTTACTGTATACAGTACAGTATACCATGATCAAATGTTCAGGCTGTTGTGTGCTGCTCATCTCAGAGTAACATTAAGTTGTGGTCGGTCTTGGCAACATAATTTACAATGACTTGACTGAGTGTGACTTAAAAGCTGACTGTGCAGCTGCTTTAATGGCTGACAGGTCTCCAAAACAATAAGACGAGTCAGACAGACTTTCTGGAAGTGAATTGGAAATGCTCCAACTTACCTCTCAAAATACAAAGTCAATGAGAATTTAAAATAGGAAGTTGGACTCTCGATAGCTAATTTCACTTCTCGTCTGTGTTTTTAAAGTTATTGTATTATCCGTATTAAGTCTTTAAGAGGTCTGTGTTTGGTGAATTTACAGCTTGTCTGGCTCTCGCTGTCAGCTGTGCTGTACTCCAAGGTTTCCTGTGGCCCGACTTCATGTTTCTGTATAAACTTTGCAATGTCACATGATCATACCTGATGCCTTTCATGTTAACTGCTGGGAGGTCAGTTGTTTGGGTCATCCTGTTGTGGTACAAGTAGTTGCTCATACTGTGTTTTATCTCTCAGGCTTCAAGACCCCCTTCCCATTGAAGGCCTCAGCTCCTGCCCCATCCTCTGCTCTGCCTCCCCCTCCACCCGGGCTGGGAATCTCAGCCACTAAACCTCCCCCAGGATTCACTGGTATCCCTCTCAACAGCAATGTGTTGGAGGCTCCTCCTCCTGCCCTCAACCTGTGAGACAATCTCCCTTTTAGCGCGCGATCTCCTTTTGATGTGTCCATGTCAACAAGAATTTGTTGATGTCATTGTTGCCTCCTACCAAGTGGATGAATGCATTTTATTTTATTTTCCAGGCCCCCCAAGTTGTCCAGCAGTGGTTACCTGGTGCCAGAGGACTTCCATCAGAGGAACCTGGAGCTGATCCAGTCCATTAGAAAGTACCTCCACAACGATGAGTCAAAGTTCAACGAGTTCAAAAACTACTCTGCACAGTTCAGACAGGTACGCACCAAACATTCCCATCATTAATCACAAATGTTATTACTTGAATTGTGTACTTTTTAAACTGTACATTAATAGTTAAAAGAACAACAAATTAATTCTTTATTACATGAACGTGTTAGATCAACCTGCCAATACTCATTAGTTATTAAATTTGGAGAACAAAGCAGATATATTTGCATATAACAGTATAAAGCCGCAAATAAATGGGTATGTGTTGATAGCCTGTTGGCTTCCTTCATCATTCTGCTCATCGATCTCCTGATCGTCTTTCCTTGTTCCCAGAGTGTGATATCAGCAGCCCAGTACCACCGCAGCTGTAAGGACTTACTCGGGGATGACTTTAACTGCATCTTCCACGAGCTGCTGGTCCTCTTGCCAGACACTGGCAAGCAGCAGGAGCTCCTCACTGCCCACGGAGACTGCAAAGCACTGGAGAAACGGTCAGGCGCAGGAGGAGGAAAGAAAAACAAGAACAAGAAGAACGCCTGGCAGGTGCCGACCACGGTGGCGAACGAAGCAGCAGCTGAGCTGGACTGCAGGGTGTGCCCCACTTGCAGACAGGTAGTTGCGCCTAAAGACTTCAACTCCCACAAGACCCTGCACATCAGGGACAACGAAGAGTTCCCTTCCTTGCAGTCAATAAGCCGCATCATCAGCTAGCCCCTGGTTTGTTTTTTCCTCTGCTCCGTTTGCCATTGTGGGGAAATTTTTCAGTTTCCCCTGCAGCAGCCAGTGTGGAACGCAGCGGCATGGTTCCTGTGTGACCACTTCCCAGTGGAGCTTGGGGCTTATATTTCATCTTGAAATTTAAGATGGTTTATGGTGGGGTTTTTTTTCTTTCTTATGGGGATTCTGTCGATATGTTTGTGTGAAAGGTGTCACACTTTAGACACACATGATTGCCCCATCTCAACTCTGTTTCCACTTGCATCCTTTGAGGACGTCTCCAGCTGGCTCTGGCACTGGCAACGTCCAACCAGTCAGTTTATTTAATAAATAAGGAGAGACAAGCAAAGGCTTTGCTCAAATGCATTGCTCCTTAATACAAAAATTGTATTAATTTACATTTTTTACCTTGTTTGCATTTTCACTTTAAGAGAAGATGAAAAAATGTATTTTGTTAACATCAAAGTTGATGAAGTATGTATAATTTCCCCAGCGGGGCTGCTTGGTTAAATAACAAAATAAAAACAAACATGTTCGGTTCAAGTATTTAGCACCATATTTATTTAAGTGTAACTAATTTTAATTGTCCGTTGCTTCATGCTGAGGCATCATGTACTGTAAGAGGATTGGCGACAGGAAGTAAGCTGCTTCAGGAATTAGAACAAATATTGGTTCAAAGTTTGAATGGTTTTAATGTATTTTACATTTTCACTTTACTCATCATTAGATTTGGTTTATTGGCTGATTGACAGATTGGTTAATCAGAGCCGTGGTGTTGCACTTTCAAACGGATTCTAAGCTATGAGAGAGTGTCCTTCCTTTTTTCCACAGTCACGTTCAAATAATATAGTCTGCTTTTTAAGGATCAGTGAGATCATTTTATAGTCTACCGGTTTTATTAGCATTTTTTTATGAGTTTTCATGAAAAAAAAAAACTCCCAGTGCTTTCAAAATTCGTGCAACACAAAAAAAAGCATTGTCATTCCGACCCCTACACACTCGCCACTCTGCCTCCGTTTGAATTCCAGCTCTGACACAATGGACGCGTTTACTTTTTTTTGTTGGTTGGTAACATCAACACACAATCTGTTCATCTTCTCTCTCAGGACTCTCTTAGCTGTCTGGGTGTGCGTCTGTCTCGTGTGTCTGAATGAATGTGTGTGTATACAGAGTTTGTACATCACAGAACAGCTTATTCTTTCTTTCTGTCTGGCTTCAATAAAGCTGTGTCTGTCAGCAGCACTGTATGTTTCTGTATCTTTGTTACAGTCGAGTCTGTGTGTGTGGTCTGATCTAGGCTTCCTACGGGGACACATTTCAGGCCAAAGACCAGTTAATCGGGGCGGCTTGTCCGATTGAGGAAAAAGGAGATTTTTGGGTCAGTGTTTGAGGTTAGGGTGAATCTCCACAAATTTAATGCAAGTCCATGTAATGTCCTCTAAAGTAACGTGTGTGTTTGAGTGAGTCGGGGAGAGATTTGTGGTAATGGAGTAACACATTTATAGGTGGTCGGGTGTTTCAAGCATCCTGTAATTTCTGCACAATATATGACAACACAGACTGTGCATCTTTATAATCTGCTGCATGATAGGTATATTAGCTATGTGTATTAAAATGTATTCAGGATAAGAGAAAGAGTAAAGTCTTGTTATTTTAGCTAAAACATACTGTACTGGTACCCAGGAGACCATTGTTCTACATTTTGGATTCAAACCTTTTAATAATTATGCTGAACTTTCAATTTTCAGTTTTTCTGATCTATACTGTACTAAATATTGAGAAATAATCCAAAAGTAGTAATAATTTTGCAAAACTTTGGCTAATTGCTTGGATTATGGATGTCCACAGATTTACTATAAAGCATTATTTTTTTTTAAAGTCTAGTTTTTTAATATTTTATCTAATTTAAACCTGCAATAACAGATCTTTTTTGGCCACTTAAGACAAGTGTAAACAAGCTTTAAGCTACAGCGATTTTTAAGAAAAAAGTAAATTTTCTGATTCCAGTTTCTTAAATGTGACTTATTTTCTGGTTTCTTTACTGTATGATAGGAAACTGAATGTCCGCTTGTGGACAAAACTGTACATTTTCAGAAGTTATGTGGTTTGAAAACATATTCCAACATTTTCTGACATTTTATAAACCAAAAATAAATTGATTTAACATTGATGTAACCTTGAAAATAGTAGATATTAATCGATGAAAATAATTGTTGGTTGCACCTCTAACCAAACCAAAGTTGATGTGGCGAACTTGTTGGCAAACAGTTGCTCATTTATACAGTAAGCAGTTACTGGGCAACATTATTATTAGCTGGAGTTATGTTATTGGCTACTTGATGAATGTAAGTCCAGTAATCAATCTTATTTGGCTCTCTCTTTTTGGTCCCTGCTAACTGGATCCGGCTCTTTGTCTGCTAAATTTTGCACTGTTCACTGTTTTGCAATGTTCACCAGCTAGTCTCTGACTGCGTGTTTCTGCTGTTTGATGCTGAGCAGGTAATGTACAGTGGGTTTATCTTGCTTTTTCACTAAAAAAGCTGCCTGCTGCAGCCATAAACAACATTTATTATAAAGATAAAGGTTATAGCTAAAATTGATTTAAAAAAACTTCACACATTAAAATCAGGGACAGAAACAGGCCATCCAAAACATGTCTTTTTTATTAGAGTGACAGTCAGACCGTAGTCCAGAGACATTCAGGTAATAGACAGTGACACACATCTCTGTACACAGCGTTTTTACACTGAAGAGGTCCAACACCTTCAGAACAGGAAGAAACATGTTTAAATCAATGTTAACTTGTTTGTTGGCTGATGGGGGATAAATTTTCATTATTATTATAGGGGGAGATATTGTAACATCCATGCAATGTATTTTACTGAAAACCACACAACTGATGGCCCCAGCGTTACTACATATCACCTTTTATTTTCTCTGTCTAACAAAACGACATCATGATCACATAAACCTTTGATTTTGGTGCCAACGGCCCCTTTAGAGTAGTCAAACAAAGTATTTCCAACAAAGAGTGCATTCTAGTTAATAAATAATCATTATTAATATTTTTTTATTTTCAGTAGTACAGGACAAACCAGACCCTAGACAGCATCACACACAGGTTCCATTTACTTCAATAACGTACTGAATTTGACAATCAACCAATACCACGGTAGTGTACATGGGCCTAAGCACAAAACATAGAGAATGCTTGTATTATTATTTTTATCTACTACATTGACTGAAGAAGAGACCGAAGCACTGAGAACAATAATACAACCTGATCTGACAGTACCCCAGACTACCTAATAGTACCCCATAAGTACCTAATACCATCATCAATACCCCAGTCTCCCCTAACCACATTTAACAGGTTACTAGCAGCCCAGTAATACCCAAGATTTGAAGAACTATACTAGCGGTTTTTCATATTATAGCGTACTTGTTCTTGGCATTTTCCAGAGCATACCATAAGATTTTAAATTAATTTCCTTACATTGAGAAGTACGACTTCACTGGAATTCAGTGTGTGAATGGCAGACTCTGCCACTAACAATGAAAACTACTATTTGAGAGGTCATTACAGAATGTCTAATTACAATATCACAAAGCTCGTATCATCTTAGAGTAAAACCAGTGGCTGTTTTAAAGATTAATAATCGATTCACAGAACTTGCAGGTAATGGGCTACGACATGAAAAACCACAAAGTACAGTCCTTTTAAGTGCACCATTAGACATAACGGTACCAAGCCATAACCCCGTGTACCTGAAACCCCCAGTAATATTCCAGGACCCATTTGCACTCTGTCCCATACCAAAATCATGAAAGGAAAATACTCCTGTGTTATCCCTCAGCGTATAACACATATAACTTGCTGACACAGTCTGGTGAATAAAATGGTTTTTATAAAAACTCATGCTCACAGGTCAATCTTAAACTTGTTACTCCTCAAACTGACGGCTTTGAAATTATTTAGAATAAGGGCTTACTTCTTTACAACTAAAGTCATCTACGTTACTTTGTGATCATTAACCTCACTACTATTGAGTATTTCACGATCACCTTTTTCTGTGTGATTAGGTTTCTGGGGTCACATTTAGATTTCTTTACCACAGTTTAACGTTACCTTCCTGTTAGAGTCAGCACTGTGGGACCTGGATCTGTGAGATATATGCACACACTGACAAGATCATGGGGTTAAGGTAACATCACTGAAGAAACAAGGCGTTGTTTGTGTGCATGGTCTCAATTCTGACAATAAACTGTGACAAATATAACACAAGAAAGAATCCTGATAGCTGCATTGATGGTAGGCGAATCTCACTTTGCAAAACATCTTGGAGTCAACTTAAGAATTACATAGTATTCAATATATGATGATTTCTATACAACACTTCCATGCATTATTGTCATGATTAAACTCTGAGAGCACCGGTTGTCCCAGTGCTGCTGTTCCTTCTCTGGTATGGTTACACAGGATCAGTTAGAATAGTAGGCAAGGCTACAGGTCAGTTATATTTTTATATTTGGCTCTGTTCATCAAAAAAACCCAACTCTTAGTTTCAGATATCTTGACAGTGACAATATATATAGCATAAAGGTTATTTTTTATTTTGGGAAAAGATTAAATGGTGACAGACTTATTATTTCATCCTCTGCACAAACACATGTTCAAGAAATGAACTTTTATTCTCCACAAAATTTAATTAACTACACACATTCACACAAACAGACCCACTCATCGCTCATGCCTGCTAACACACGTGCACATGTACACTTGTTGCACGTGGACGCACTCACACACACACACACCTAAACTACAGATTCACTGATAGCGAGTGTACGTGAACCACGACACAGACACTGCTACACACCATGGTTACTATCTACATCAGGGGGCCCCAGTGACCCACATCCACACAACCCCTGTCTCTGTCACCATGGCAACAAATTCCGACCACCCACTCCCTCAATGGCAGGATCGCAAGATTAATGAATTAGCCAGCTAGCGATCCTTGACATCCCACCTAAAGATTTTTCTTTTGCCTGAGACTGCACTTAATGCTCCAGCAACCCGACCTCCCACATTGAATGAACGCTCATCTGTTGCCCCATGCTTTGTGGTTACATAAAATCCTATAGACATTAACAACATAGTAGTAACGTGGTAATCAGAAGACAGCACTAAGAACACAGGGCAGTTTGGCAGCTTCTAAAACGTAAACATAAACAGACCTGACTTATCAAGAATCTCCCCGCTCGACCAATTTTACAAACACATCACTCAACATAGGACACTGTCTCAAGTAACACACTACACGCATTCCCTGGCACCTGGGACAGATTATGAGACAATGGGCACCTGGGCACAGAAATGTGAAAGCCCACCCACACCACTAGACAGAACCATGAACCCCTGTGGCTGAAAGAGACACATAAGGACTACAGACAATGGCTGCATCATTTTGAATCTCTTATTTGATGATTGTGACGGTTTTGTGTCTCCTTATAGCAATTTAGCATCTCTTTGTGTCTCTTTGTAGTTGTTTTATCTCTCATTGTAGTCTTTTGATTCTCCTTGTGGTTGTTTTGCTTCTCTTTATTTTGAGCCTATTTGTGGTTGCTTTGTGTCTCTTAGTATTTTTGAATCTCTGTGCTTGTATTGTTTCTCTTAGTTTTGTGTCTCCTTGTTGTTTTTGGTCCCTTTTGTGGTTATTTTGTGTCTCTTTGTAGTCTTTTTAAGTCTCTGTTGTCGTTTTGTGTCTCTGTAGTCATTTGATTGACTTTCCTAAATGAAATGTTCAAAGTAACTTCAAACAAAGGCTGTGCCCCAGGGGCCACTTGGGCCCTCGGGCTGGGGCCCAGTAGGCCTATTCTATAATCCATCTATCCTGCTACAGAAATATAACAGACTGAAAAGTGATCTTAAATCTTCAATCAACCAATCAAGAACAATCAATCTGGAAAACTGACCGTCACACGTGAATGAGCCAGAATCACATAGCTAACGTGATAATGTAGTCAAATGAAAATATTGCATTGTGGAACTGTTAATCTTTAAAAAGTGTTAAAATAATCATTCCACCACATTGAGGAAGACCATACAGTAAATACTTGAAGAGATGATGTAAAGGATTCTTGACCAATACAAATTTTATTTAAACTGTTGTGTGGATGAAGAGTTATCTCATGATCTGTTGGATATACAGTAACTTCCATATCTTGCAAACTTCACCAGGGAAGTTCTGTCAAAGTCAGGTCGAAACCTTTAATTTGGAAAAATGCCTGAGATTTGTTAGTACAATTCAAAGAGTAGTATGTAATTTGAGACAGTGCCTAAAATTGGTCTACTCTGACCGTCACTAGCCTACCTACAGTACAGTTTAAACCTACCTACATAAGAATGTGAGATATTGCACTTGGTCACAAAACGTTGTTTTTTTTTTTTTATACAGCATGTGGAAATCTACTAAATTAAGTCACTGTCTGAGAGACACAGTACAGTATGGCACTTAGTTGATATCTAAGTTTGGAAACATGCAAATTCAATACACATGATCACTTTTAACTGCAGCAGGGAGAGGGAGAGGAAAGACCAGACCGTACTGTAGCTAAAAAAAACAAAAAAAACATTCCCCGTACTGTTTGGCATGAAAGGGGATTTTGACACTTCAATGAATGAAGAGAATAATATGAAGGTGCTGTATGTGAGTGAATTCTGCACTATTTTTAGTCATCTAATACTGCTTTGTGGTGGAGTCACTCACTTGTTGATCCCTTCATCTCTTCTTTTTCAAAATAATGTTTGAAAACTGCACCGTGGCCTCCTCGTCTACATTTCCTCCTCTTGTTTTCTTTTTCTCTCAGTTGCTCTGATCTGACAACACTGGATTTGCTAAAGCAGGAGATTGAGCTCAACATACAGGTGTGGGAAAGTGCGAGGTAAAGCTGGAATGTTAAGGAAGGAAAGGGAACGAGAGGAGGAAACAAAGTCAGAGAGGCCGTTTTTGAACAATTAGTGAAAACTCAGCCCAGATCAACACATAAACAACTGAAGGTGTAACCTCACAGAAAGCAATTTTTATCACTTTCCTCTCATCCCTTCCTCCTCCACCATCAGGTCTTCCTTATCTAGTAAATGGGAACCTGGTACGTGGGTGCTGCGTTGTTCTCGGTGAACGGTGGGCTCTGGTAGGCCTCTGTGGTCTCAGTGGTTGCGCCTACAGGTGAATTGGAGGGATATGGCTGAGTGGGTGCGCCGCCGTCCATGTGCTCCGTGGTGAACAGAGTCATGTCTGTGCCGAGCATATACTTCTGGACCGCACGCACTGTTAGACCAGCCTATAGGAAGCAGAAGGGGAAGGGAGGTGGGGATGAAGAGATCAGATAAAAACAAGTCGGTATCAAAGTAACCTAGACTAAATCATGAAGACTCAGTTTTCACAGCCGGATATTAGTCAATAAACAACCGTTAAAAGCAGGATTTTAAAGCAGTTTCTTTTAGTCTATAGAAATAAAGTTACCTTGACTTGGCTTATAGGAATTGTCACTTTGGGAAAAACATTCTTGAGGAGAGTTAGATGAGAAAATTGATACCACACTCATGCTTGTGAATTAAATATGAAGCTATACAGCCCGCAGCCAGTTAGCTTAGCTTATCATAAAGACTGGACACAGGGAGAAACAGCAAGACTGGCTCTGTCCAAACAAAATTCACCTACCGGTATCACTAGTTTTATTTTAGAAAGTCTATGGTTTCCACGCAACCAGCGGAGACAAGAACAAGTAATAGCTTGGCTATAGAGGTGCAGGTAGGCAGACTTTGTTATACAGTCTCACCCTGATTCCAGTTTTTGTGCTATGCTAAGCTAACTGGCTTCTGGCTGCAGCTTCATGTTTAACAAACAGTTATGAGAGTCAAATCTTCTCACCCAATGTTTCACTTCGATGAAAATCGATGAAGCCTCGGAACTCACAAACTACTTACGGTTCAGCAGAGGCATGACCAGTTTCTCTCTTTAAATGTAATCAGAAACAGATTACTGTCACTTGTTTAGGTCATGGATGGATTATTAAATGGGTCTACCAGGCACAGCGGCCCAACTGGTCTGGCTGCCTCTAATCCAGAGCCTCTGTCTGAAGTGTTACTAACTTTTCTCTTGTCTTTATGTAGCTGCAGGTTCTTACCCAAGTGATTATGGAGAAGAAAGAGAAGGCGATTGCAGCTCGGGCTGCATCTGCCCCCTGGTTGAGTGGCAGCTTATCAGGCGTGGTCTGAGACCACTGATTGGCCAGGAAGCAGAAACTTACGAAGTACAGGAAGGTCCAGAAACCTGCCAGAAACCAGTGGAACAATGAGACATCTTGTTACAGCAGCAAGAAAGGTAATTTCCAAGTTGACTTTCTGCTTGAAACAAAAAGACCTACAGCGGTTGAGTTCTCAGATCCCCGCCCGCTAAAGCAGTTCTTTGTTCCCTTTTGAAATTAAAACATACTTTAATTTCTCCAATACCTTCTATGTAAGTCTACAGGTTTCATTTCTCTTGATGTCTTGTGGTGCAAAACAGCAGAAGTCTGAGAACTGAGCCTGGATGGGCTAAGTTTTTGGCATTTTGGGGGAACTCAGCCTTTTGAATCCTGCCTTTTTTCTCTACAGTAATACTCACAGATTGTGTAAGGCCCTGTCTCATTCTAACAGAACATTCACAAGTATCACTCACACTGTCTCTTAGCGGTCTGATAGATCACAGGCTAACAATGAATGTTCAAAGTGCAAAACAAGGTGCGTTGGACTTCCTGAATCTTGGTAAATTGTAAGAATTATGTAAAAATAAAACACATTTCCTTCACCTCTGTCTGCTTGTGTGTGTAAATATGACCGAACACGATTGCCTCCTCACCCGAGAAGCCGATCTCAAGCATGATAGCCTTCTTCCTGTCTTTGACAGAGCTGATGGAGGAGAACTTGTAGTCGAGCAAGAAGAAGAAGGAGCACGCCAGCAGGCCCACCAGGCCCACGAACACACCATAGTTGCACGCGTCTGCATTCTGATTGAAGATGCAGTGGAGACGCTCGCTGCCCAGGTTGACATAACCCTCGTTCACGATGGAGGCAAAGACCACCAGAGAAAATATCTGTGGACGGTGGAGGGGGGCACGAGGAAGAGGAGGGGGAGAAGATGAAGAAAATGAGAGACATGGACGAGGACATAAAATAAGGAGGAAACAACGCCAGAGCAATAGTAACAAAAAAACAAACAATCAACATATCTCTTTAATCCTCCTACTGTCTCCCTCTCTTTAACAAACACACAAACACTGTTTCAGGCTAACTGGAACCAGGATTGTGGCTGAACATGTCTTTGAGCGTGCTCAGAATAAAGGCATTAACCTAATTTCCTCTCTTTCTGTCTGACTGACTGAAGAGGTGGATGCTTCACTTCCTCTCAAGAATCACACAGTCCTGAGGCAGTGTGTGCACCTAAAGAGGTTGTATGATAAACGCTGATACAGCTAATGCCATCAAACTTTCCCCCTGTTAGTTCATCCCATTTTTATGAATAACACCCTTCTTTAGGTCTGATTTGTAATACTGTGTGTTTCTTTCTACCAATTCTGGACTCACACACTGACACTGATCAGCTGACTAACACTTGATGGCAGAATAGGGTCATGTGACACACACACACACATACAGAAAAGCGCCCACACTAGGGTGTGGGTCATATGATGGTGGAGGGGCACACAATGGGATAATGTCAGGTCCGCGTTTGAAACTAATCACATGTGTGGATTTAATCTGAGCAGATACAACCTCAGGTGCTTTCAGTAGATCAGCATGAGAAAGCTACTTAAAAATAAAGTAAAAATGATATAGATATGATAAAGATATATGCAACGGGAAAATTTCACCACTGAATATCCTGATTTTTACTCTACCCCTACTTTCCCTGCACATCTGCTTTACGCTTTGATTTCCATGTCACTTCTTGCAGTCTGCTGTAGGATTTAACAATAGAGGAACAGGCGCTTGTTCCAGTAGAAAAACTGAGAGTAAGTCAAAAAGCAGCATGGGCTGTTGTTTATTGAGGATCCCCAGGATGGACAAGGTAGCACCTCTGCTTGTTCTTGAAATGGAATTCTGGTGTCTTTTCTCATTTTTGTGCAAGTGGTTCAAAGTACATTTAGAAGTACTGTAGGCCTACTCTACTTGAGTGTTTCCATTTTTATGCTGCTTTATAGGTTACTTCTGACCCCAAGGTAGGTATCACAGGTTTAACACGTATATAATGTAGTTTTACACATTAATACTTCAGCAATGGGCCATTTTTCTCCATAAAGTAGCCTACATATACTTACGTTTTGCTGATACTTTGCACTTTTACTTAAGTAGGATTTTGAATGAAGGACTTTTACTTGTATTAAAATATTTTTACATTGTCGTGTATTGGTACTTTTACTTAAAGATCTGAGTGCCTCTCCCACCACTGATTACAGCTGTAGGCTGAATATCAAGAATGTAATGTGGCATGATCTACATTTTGAAGATTTTCTAAGCTGCAAGGGGAAAAATACACCCAAACAACTAAATGGGCAATTAAGCTTTAAAGCACATCAAGCACATTGGGTTGATGTGCTTTAAAGCTTAAACAATTTGGGATGATGTGCTTTAAAGCTTTAAAACATGATTGCTGTGGGTTATCTGAACTGGAGCATGAGTTCTTTCTTCGTAATAGGCTCACACATATCCAGGCTCACTACAGTACAGCCTTTTTAACCTACACTACCAAACTCAAACCGTTTCAATATGTGCACAATATATATAATACACCCAAAGGCAAAGACTCATCAGGAATTACTCGCACACATTGCACGCTCCTGGAAAGATCCTTCTGCGCTGTGTTTCAGAGATCCCTGCATGGCAAAGAAGACCTTCTGTGTGTCACCCAAAGGTGATGCGTTACATCAAACGTCAGGGCACGTAATGATGATCGCGGACCAATCACAGGTGAGATGACGGACGACGACCGTTTAGGGTAAATCAGCAAAATCATTAGCAGAAAATATAAGTGGCGATATAAAAGAAGAAGCTCTGCGTGGCAAATAACACTGTTATATTTTAGAGAAGAAAATATTAGTCTGGTTGGCGTGAATAACAAGAAGGAGGAGGCTGAGGAACGAATAGGCTATGGGTCTGTCTGTCTTTCTCATTTTCTACACAGTCCGGGTCCACTGCACATCTCAGCTTGTAGGCTACTGATAAAGCAATTATTGAGGAAGCTTTTTAAAATGAGGATAGATCGGATTTTGCCCCAGAAAAAAATATCTGTATTGAGATCAGTTTCATGGTCAGGGTGTCACACAACCACCAGGCCTTGGTTACACCCTGTACGGTACATTTCAGTACACTACCATTCCTTCCATGGTTGACATTAACACACCCTGCTTATCAATTATCTCTGGATTTCTGGGGTCTATTTGCAGTGAGAACACGTCACGGGTCTCGCGCAGCAACGACAACAGAGAGGACCCCCCCACACACACACACACACACACACGCAAACAGCAGTCCCGGAAAAACCCGCTCTCACCCAGGATAGCACTCTGAGGATGGTCTGCGGCTGTT
The DNA here is from genome assembly GCA_029875015.1 of Lepomis gibbosus. NCBI lineage: Eukaryota > Metazoa > Chordata > Actinopteri > Centrarchiformes > Centrarchidae > Lepomis > Lepomis gibbosus. The sequence continues at coordinate 18,001 of JAPMOB010249614.1, forward strand.
TGGCGAAGGCAATCGGGTCTATAGTGGTCCCGGCCCGGCCCGCTCCGAACGATCCGACTCCGTCCATCTTCTCTGTGTATGTCTCTCTCTGTGCGCTCCTCGCGGGTCCACGCTCCCGGCTCCACGGCAGGATGGATGCGCTGCTGCTCTCTGCTGTAGTGACGGGTCCTGCGCGCACCCAGAGGCGCGCGAGCACAGAGGAGGGCGCCGCGAATGGCGGAGCGTGCGTGACCGAAGTACCCGCGCCACAGGCTGTGTTGGGATAAGCCATTTAGACCAAATTTAATATTGTCATGCCAATATGGAATATTATAGCCTGTTCAGGATATTAAAATGATAGGGGCCTATATGGCCCACGAGGGGAAATAAAACAAGGCAGGCCCCTAATGAGCAGGCCTACCAACAAACAAACAACAAGGCGGTTGTTGTTGGTTTGTGGTACCATCATTTGTTGAGGCCTCCAGCAATTTCTTTCTTTCTTCTTTCTACTTCCTTATAAATCGGGGAGCCACAAGATGCACATTACAAAAAGAATGTTCAAAATCAAATCAGCACAGCTGAGATCCTGACTTTCAAGCTCCAATAACAATGGATCACTCCCATAATGCAAGTTGTCATCTTTGGTAAGCCCCTCCCTGACTAGTAGCCATCCACATGTCCCAAACTCTTTGGCCCAGACTTCCAAATGCAGTCTTTGTGGTAAAAAAGTCACAATGGCAGCATCAGTTGTTTGTGGCAATGAGCTCATTGCCACAAACAACTGTTTTCACAGGCTGAGAAGTAAACTAATATACTTCTTCCATTGAAAAATTAGTGCCCTTTTAAGGCGGATCATGCATTATTACCTACAGTGCATTATTGTGTTTTAGGGGTTTTTCATCATCTGACTTGAGGGTCTAAGCAGAGAGGGAATGTGCTGTACAGATTTTAAAGCCCTTTTGAGACAAATTTGTGAATTGTGGATTTTGGATATAAAATTGACTTGACTCAAAGGGGCTTTGCGCCAAATATACATGGTGGATGAATTAAAAACAAACAAATACCCAAACCATCACTAGCATCAATAGGGGCTCACAGCTAATTGGTTGACCAGTTATGACCAGTCAGGGATGTAGTCAGGATTTTAGAAATAGTCCGGTAAGTCCACTCCTCAGCCAACCCCTCCAAAAAGCATACATTTTAAATCACCTGCACTCCCAAGCAGATTTTTTCATTTATTCTTTCTCAGTCAGAGTCATGATGGACATTAAATCGGTGTGCCAATTTTATCGCCCATTATGAGCTAATTGCAGATAATTCAGTATCAGTGTTTATAACCACTGATAAATGCAAAAGAAATGGAGAGATGAATGCTTAAGGCATGTTAGAAATGTTGTCATTGCACAGTTTGGCCACCAGAGAGCACAGTCAGCTGTACTTTGTTTAAAGTATGAAAAATTTTATTTTTAAACTGCATTTTATCATGGTATCTTGTTGAGGTCTCATAACTACACATAACAAATGCTAAGACTAATATCAATGTTATGTGTTTCTGAAATCTAAAGGATAAAAAAAAAATTGGCTGATATATCTCATGATCGGATTTTAAAATTCTCAAATATCAAAATCGGTATTGGTCTTAAAAATTCCATATCGGTCTAATAAGAATAAAAAAGGTGTAAACTGTGCCACCTTAACAGGTGCATGGTCTCTGAGACAGAGTCTAATCAAATTAAGTGAAAACGCCTGTGTGGGTCTGTAGGGTACTAGGGGCCTATAAAATATAATAAAACTCCACTCAGATTTATAAAATCCTGTGTGACAATTACACACTGAACACAGCCTCATTGTCCTAAATGGCAGATACAGTCCTGGAGGTATTATAGAAGTTCAGTAAAAGCTGGACATCTAAGTATTGGCCTCAAGGACCGTAGGTTACAAACAATATACTGAGCAAAAATCTGCCTGAATCATTCATCAGTCACAAACATTACAAATGATGAAATACGACATGGAGAAAAGTCCCATGATGATGATGATGTCGCTCTGCCAAACACCACAACACAGTATAGTCACATGCCACTCATCATGGTTTATGTGCCAATTACTGTGGACTCAGAAATGACGATTTCGCTGAACACTAAACTGTCTTAACATAAAATTGAGTATCACCATGCTCATGCTGCAGATTACTGAAAGGTGTTTTGGCCCAGCACACTGGCTTTGGGCTTTATACTGTATAAATAAAATAACTTCACTGCCCAATACATGCATCCTGAATACTAATACAATATTATTATTATATTATAAACTAAGTACAATTCTGCTTAAAAGTGCAAAAGTCCACATACACACACACACACACACGGACAGGAGATGATATTATCCATGAAAGAACAGAGCTGATCCTTCACACTATCTGCTGCTCTGTAGGTATCATTATAACAGAGGTTGTCCTTTATGTTGGTTTTGAAAAAACAGCAATAGTGTTGTGAAAATTGGAAACTGAAGCTGTTGTGATACAGTTTCCTGCACACATGGCTCACACCACTAGAGGTCAGTGATATCTTCAAAATCCAATCATTTAACAGTAATGTAGACAAATATAGAGACAAACATAACATACAAGTATTAGAAAGGAAGTAATTCAAAACACGTTTGAGGATGAATACTTTTTGTGGATAAATATAAACAAAAAGAGGATGCATGTGAATCGTGATAGTAGTAAAACAAATAGTAGCATTGGAGCACTAGATTTGTTTGACTGTGTCCTTTACTGCCTCCTTAAATAACAAATGAATGATCAGTGTTTATTAATAACACACAGACAGATCAGGTGACATGACTGACATTCTGGCCTTGACTAGAGGAGAAAGGGCTTCACATAGTGCTATAACAGGCGTTTCATCCAGTAACCTATTTTCCAAATTTGTGGATTGTTTGCCCATTACTTGTTGCCAGAGTTCCCAAATTGGTTACCAAGAACCTATTTGTCCGACCAACGGCCAAAATATTTGCATGACACAGAGAAACACAAGTAAGTCACTGCTTTTCATGAGCTATAATGACCAAAATACATGTATTACTTAACTTAATTTAATTACTTAAATAATCATTCAGTCAAGGCTGTGATTAGAAAATTACATCATTACTAATTCAAGCGCTATATTATGCAAATAAATCAACATATTTGGCAGATATACCTACGCACAAACACGCAAACTGAGTGCGGTATTACAATGAAAAAACATTCCGTAATCATCACTATGTAATTTATGTTTATATTTCTCTGACATATTTAAATGTGATAGCTCCAATTAATCACTGATATAATGACATCTCTGTAATAAATAGTTTTAAATTTACTGCTTTAATATACAAATTAAATGTGTTTTGTATTCCACACAAGATTGGCTGTAGAACGTCAATAAACATTTGTATCCTGAACTTTTAAAACTCCCCAACAACCAGAATTAACAAGAGGTTCAGTATAACTTTGCTATATTTCACTGAGTCCTGTGAAACAGAGAGAAATACTTGTGTGCTTTGTACATTTAATTTTATTACCAGATTTAGTTATTAACTAACCACAAAACGAGAAAAGACTATCTTCGAGCAGTGTGTCACCACAATGTGAGCACCACTTTGTGCCGTTCCCACTCAAAGAAAGTTTTGCACTGACAGGAAGCACGTTTTCCTCACACCTCAGTCACAGGAACCATCCTTCCATCCATCTTTCCACCTCTCGTCCACACGGGAGCAGTCAAACTCAGGCTTGCCCAGACGCACGTTGACGCCATTATGGAGCTGACAGAGCCACTGAGAAAGAGCATGGCGACTCCTGGTGTCCGGCTGATTGGTTTTTAATCTGTGGAAGGGGACATGGTGAATTTAGGGATTGCCTGCTCTTTACCTTCAAATGTGAAAACTGCTGCAGATCTGTTTGCTTGCTTGTGCTAAAACCAAAGACAAGAAGACAAAAGAGCTGTGGTGTGACCTTCCCCTGAGGTCTGCTGCACACTCATCGCAGGGGAAGAACTTGGAGAAAAGGTTGATGAACTGCCCCATCTCTTGCTGCTGGGTGGACGATGGATGGTCGGGGTAATATGCTGCCATAGTGTGCAGGAAGGACCAGGTGTTACGCCCCAACTCTTCCCTGTCCAATGGACACTGTGGGTCTGGTTGTGGCTTTGACTCCGCAGCTCCGGACTCCTGGAGAATCATATGGACATGCGTATTCAAACACACTCAGAGCCACAAACAGCAGAGTCAATCAGACGTTAATTCAAAGCGAATAGACCGGAACGCCTGTTGCACTGAGTGATAAATAAATGTTGATCTTTGTTGTAAGGATATACACTCACTGCACATATCCTGTTCTACAGGCAAGTTTCTTACTACAGCTGGATAGGACACCCTGTCCCTTGGAGATCCGTATAAAATAACAATAAAATTTATATTAAACGCTTTAGACCAAATGTGGTTCCCGAGGGCCTTTGGTATTACAGGGTGAAACCCAGTTCAACAACCATGGGACATTGCGTCATGAGACAACAGACTTCCTGATAAAGCTCTCTATTTGGCATTTGTCGCAGAAAGATCTGTCGCCCAAATGGGAAGTTAAGCCAGAATTTGGTGCATTGACCGTTAAAAAAAGAAGTTCATAAACCATCTTCTTGTTAGGCCATCTTTGTGAAAGTACTAATCCGCCATCCCTCCTTGGCTTCATTTCACCTGTACAGCAGCTGTCGTCTGTTTCCTCTGGACTTTCATCCACGACTTAAAGTCCGTGCACGCCCTGCATGGCTTCTTTTTCACAGCCCCTGTCTGCTCCTGCTCTCTACCGGAGCTGTCCTCTGCTGGTTTGCCGGCCGCTGCAAACGGAAAACCTTCAAACCCGGCCAGGTTGGAGGCTGATGGTCCCCCTGGTCCTGTGGGCGCAGCCATGTTCGCTATTAGCTAATAACTCTGACTGACCGCTAATATCGATACACTTCAGAAATGTCCGGCTGTTGAAAGGTAGCTACCTCCGACTTTGACACATTATAGCTTTTTAATATTTTACTCTACCGCGTGCACAATGTCATGGTTACACAACCCCCGGTTGATGTGAGCGGTAACGATACATGGGACAACATCTTCGTTGCAGTGAGTTTCCTTGTTTCACCCGGACCGTCCGTGGGCACGGAACGTGTTCCGGTTTGTGATGTCAGTCACTTGTGCATGCCGCGGAGTGTAGCTTCTGTCAAAGTGTAAATTTTTACCATTTTACAGCATTTTATTTGTTGACAATGTCTGTGTTTTATGTGGATGCTCATTCAAAGCTGCATGTGCTGACTCACTGTGTTTCATGCGGTTTGTCAACTGTTAAGTCCCCCTGGTTAGCCGGGTGGCTAACAAAGCTAACAACTGTAGAGTGACACGTTTCTTTTTTTGTTTTCTCTCCCTGACAGTGTAGCTGTAGCCCATCTGAACTGCCACTATGGGGATCTTGGAGAAAATCGCGGAAATAGAGCGAGAAATAGCTCGGACGCAGAAAAACAAAGGTGAGAGAGGGCAGCAGCGGGGCTAACTGTTAGCTACACTGTGGGCGAACTTCAAGCCAGCTGTCTGTGTGTGTGTCTGTGTGTGTCTGTCTGTCTGTGTGTGTCTGTGTCTGTGTGTGTTGTTACTCATTAATCTCTCAGAAATAGAAGTAGCGCTGCGCTAATTGACACCCTAAGCTCGATGACATTTATCACTACAATCAAACGAACAATCCCCATAGAGTTTGCTCTCTAGTAATATCTAATATGTATAATTGAATTGAACAAATTGCGGTTGTGCTGGTGTTAGTTTTATAAGCAGCCTTTCTTCATTTCACACCTACATTATTGTAGAGTAAGACCCTTACTTGTAATACACTGAAACCTTCAAAGTCATCAAACCTAACACAATAAGACTTCTTGTTGAGTCACATTTTTGTCTGTTCATTCCCGCAGCCACTGAGTACCATCTGGGTTTGCTCAAGGCCAAGCTAGCCAAATACAGAGCCCAGCTCCTGGAGCCCTCCAAGTCATCGGGGGCCAAAGGCGAGGGCTTTGATGTCATGAAATCAGGAGATGCTCGTGTTGCTCTCATCGGTTTTCCCTCTGTGGGTAAGGTATGTCAACAAGCCGGGTAATGGATTTTGTCTTCTGGTCTGAATCTGAGGAGTCAAAAACTTTTTCTAATCTTACATTCATGTTTTCATAATCCTGTACTGCATCACAAATACAAACAAATAACAAAATACCTGAACCAAGTCTGCATTCCTCTCATTCTTCATGTGACCCGTAATCTAAAGACTCAACATGCGCCGGTCTAATTTAATCCTCCGTTGTGTCCTTCAGTCCACCTTCCTTAGTTTGATGACGTCAACAGCCAGTGAAGCTGCTTCCTATGAGTTCACTACACTCACCTGTATACCTGGTGTCATAGAGGTACACACATTCACACCACTGCATATCTTAACACTTGTCACTGTAAACACTGTGTCATTTACACTTTGTTGCTCTTCAGTACAAAGGGGCAAACATCCAGTTGCTAGATCTGCCTGGAATCATCGAGGGTGCTGCCCAAGGTATGCTTAGATTTCATGTTTTTGTATTTCGTTTGCTTAAACTCAAAGTGAGCGGAGTTCGGAGACCTGCAGTACAGTATATCTGCTTTATTATTATAGTGTTAGATCAGAATTATTAATGTGTGAATGATGACAAACTATGGGGGGGGGGCTGATTCAGAGTAAGGATTTTTCCAGTTTATAATTTAGATGCTGCCACTCACAATAATGAAAAAAGATCTTGCAACATAGTGACTATAACACACAGACTCTTTGACCTGTTTTATAGGTAAGGGTAGAGGTCGGCAGGTCATTGCTGTTGCCAGGACAGCGGACGTCGTCATCATGATGTTGGATGCCACTAAAGGAGAGGTTCAGAGGTGTGTGACGCCCGCTATTTGTGTGTATGTTTGAGCTTTTATAGTGGATTAAAGAGCATACAAGTACTTTGATCTACTGATTTTACCACTGCCTTTTCAAAGTCAAATTTGAGCCTTTTGGTAAATATCTTACACCTGTTTTATTCTGTTTTACTATTTTTAAAAATTACATTTAAATGTCTTTTTTTATATTCTCCTATGTTCCTTTTATGCAAAACACTTTGAATTGCCTTGTTGTTGAAAGGTATACAAATAAACTTGCCTTGATTCTTGCCTTTAACTTCTTTCAAAAATCTATATTTCCAGAGAACTTCTAGAAAAAGAGTTGGAGTCAGTGGGCATCAGACTCAACAGGACGAAACCAAATATTTATTTCAAGGTACATTTTCTGTTATCATCCTAAGCTGACCATGAAAATCATGAATATTGCCTATTGTAAAGAGATATGGCTCTTAGTTTTTGAGATATTTTCGCAAGCAAAATGTGGGTTAACAAAAACTTTAGACCTGATGGTGGTAAAAGATAACAATTAGGAAACCAACTGCTGGCGGACTCTGTATATTAATACTAAATTACAATTAATAGCTTTCATGGTACCTTGCTCTTGTTGTGTTGGATGGACAGGCCCAACTGACACAATAACACTGGCATTATTGGGCCTTGCTGCTAGCAGAGTAAAAAACATCTTTAGTATGATTTGCAAAACATCCACGCTACCTTGTTAACTCCAGAAATTATTACTTGAATTCTTTTGCTAAACTTGGTTAAAGAAGTGTGATTTTCTCTCTCTGTAGCCCAAGAAAGGTGGCGGCCTCTCCTACAACTCCACTGTTCCTCTGACCCACTGCTCAGAGAAGCTGGTTCAGCTCATCCTTCACGAGTACAGTATCCTTCACAGAAGGAAAACATGTTCCTGACTTGTCAGTCATCTCGTCATCTCCTTGTTAGCAAGTCACACTAGCATTTGGTTGACTTCTTTAACTCCTTCTCCTCAGAAATCTTTAATGCAGAAGTCCTCTTCAGGGAGGACAGCACACCGGACGAGTTCATCGACGTCATCGTTGGGAACAGAGTTTACATGCCTTGCCTATATGTATGCCAGTACTTACCATCTGGATTGGGCCAAAGCCTTGTACCTCTAAAATTGTAACGGTTTGAAAACCAAAGATATTTTTCTGAAAGTTTTCAGCTTTGTGAATTGAAAACAAGAAAAAAATCACACTAAATTTGGAGTTACGAGGCTTTGGCAAATCTCTCTAGCTGTGTCTAGATTAGATTGGAGTCTCTTTCTTCCCCTCATATTATTTGTGGTATTAACAGGTGTACAATAAGGTGGATCAAATCTCCATCGAGGAGGTGGACCGCCTGGCTCGCAGACCTAACAGTGTTGTCATCAGGTCAGATACCTGTGTGTGTGTGTGTGTGTGTGTCTTTTTATGTATGTATGTCGGAGCTAAACAGCTTCCTCCTTTTTCTGTCCAATCTTGTATTTCAGTTGTGGGATGAAGTTGAACTTGGATTACCTCCTGGAGACGTTGTGGGAATACCTAGCTCTCATTTGCATTTATACTAAGAAAAGAGGAGGTAAAATTTCCCTCATTTGCTCATTACACAGTGAGATGCACACAGATACACTTCTTTCAAAGTCACTTTGTATTCATTTCTTTTCTTTCCATTAGAGCGCCCAGACTTTAATGATGCGATCATTATGAGAAGAGCAGCAAGTGTAGAACATGTGGTAAGTTAAATGCACATTAATTCACACATTTGCTTTCGATACGACACTTTTAGAACATTTGTACATAAATGATTGGGGATGCATTGAATGTTCGGCAACTGAAATTACTTATATAAAAAAAAAAGCACTTTCGATGTTCGTCCTAATAAGTCGCAAAGACTGGATAAACAATTTACCGAACAATTACGTTGACGTGTCGGCAGCGTGAAAGCATCTTAAAGTGTCTGAGAAAGATGCAAAAATCACCGTTTGCAGACACTGTTATGCTCAATTGTCTCCTAGCACATCCACTCCATCTGTGGCTGACTTCTTAGAAAAGTCAACAATCTGTCTGACCCACTTTGAGTGTTTCTGTCACTTGTTTGTGAGAAGGCACTTAAGCTAGCCACACCTAAATTTGGAGTGCACACGTATTCAAGCCTTTATGGTAAATCAACTGAAATTGCCCAGTGCCAGCTGACAGGCAGGTTATAGACTTTATCCTGTCAGTTTGTCTCTTTACAAAGACAAGTGTTGCAGTGTGGGAGTCCTACCTGAAGAGAGGCTGTGAAGTCTTCATGTTACGCGATACGACAACCTCACCATACATACATCACTATTTATCAAAGTGGGTCGGACTTAGGATAGGAGGATACACATATGACAACGTTCGGTTTTCAAAAGTATGGAAATATGATTAATTGGATTATATTCACATAAAACATATTAAACATGTCCATTAAAAGTAAATGCACACATGTAATTTACTTAATCGGACGCTTTCGGGACTTGGACCAACCCACGATCTCCAAATCCTGTGGGAAACACTGAGTAAAAAGCACATGACTAGTCAATTTATGCAGTGGTAAACAAAAAGTCGAAAAGAATGTGAAAACCCTTGTTGGCTATTCGGGAAAGTTTTTCATTATATTTGGCTTCGGCCAAGAATTTTCATTTTTGGTGCATCCCCATAAGTGATAACACTACAGTAAGCAGACCTGCTGTATAAGCACTCTGTATGATATGTTTGCAAATGTGCCCATTTTGTTTTCTATCCGCAGTGCCATCGAATCCACAGAACCTTAGCCAGCCAGTTCAAATATGCCCTGGTTTGGGTGAGTAAGTTTTCAGAGGCAATGACCCTCAGAAACTAAATTGTCTCTTGTCCCATAAACAGTTCAAATTAACTCTCCCTTGTTGACCTAATGAGTAGAATAAATACAGACTGTAGATTTCATAGATGGGAGGAGGCTTTAGACATGCAGTGACTGCTATGCCTTTTTAATGGTGGCCTTTGTAATAGAGGTGTGATGGTACACAGAACCTGTTTTTGACTTTCAGCATGTTTTTGTCCATAAGAAAAATTACCAATTTATTTGGAAATACACCACAATGTGTTCTTCTTTCACAAACTGTGGTTACTGGGTCATAATTCTTGCTGTAAAACTTGCACATGTCCATCAAGTAATTAAAAAGAAAGCAGTTGGACTTACGAAGGAACATTAGAGCAGCCTTTTGTGCCGTGTTTTCTGCGACTGACTGTGAATGCATCTACAAATGATAAATACACTTGTGGTATGGTGGCCATGTTTCTCCCAATATGACCAGTTGTGCCTCCAATCTGAGCCGAGAAGTTAGTGGTGAGCAAATCAGATGAGAGGAAGTACATTGTTCAGCTAATTAGGACAGTCCCAGGATTCACTAGTGAACATCTTTGTTTCACACGAGGAAAATTACTAAATACTAACTGTAAATCAGTGGGAAAACTTTTGTTTTTGTTGCTGTAAATTCAAAATTCACAGTAGCTGTCTGTCTGATATTTAACCACTGGCTCAAATCTTGTATTATTTTCTGTTGGTAAAAAATCTTTAGGTACACAGATTCCTTTCAAATAAACAAAACAGTGAGCTATCAACACTAGTGCAGAATGTATACTTGATATTATTTGTAGTATGGAGCTGGGACACAGTGTATGCACACACTCTAAACACTGTTGTTGTGCTTCAGCTTCATTAAATGTCCATTATACTCAATTTACTTCCTGAATTAAATTCACCTTTTTCCATGATTCATGAGAAACAGATACAGAACATATTTCATTTTCAGACTCTATGAACAAATGTAGGCATTGTTACAGCTGTATCAGTTAAACAGTTTATTCTGTATTTTTCATAACTTTTCATTTTCAAACTCCAGGAAGATGCTGTTCACTGCTTCAGAATCTTGTCGCTGGTCACCAATCAGTAGCTTTTATATCCTGAAATCTAGTTCACTGTCTAAATTGATTCACTGCATTTGAAACGCAAAGAAACAAAAAAGGAAGGGTCTGAACTGTATTGTCTTCCTCTCCCAGGGAACCAGTACCAAGTACAGCCCTCAGAGGGTCGGCCTAACGCATATCATGGAGCACGAGGACGTCATCCAGATTGTTAAGAAATAAAACAAGCTCCTGGATTGGACCGAGACGGAGCAGGAGGAGTCAGGCTGTTGGAGGAGTTATAATGGAAAAAGATTCAATGTACAGTACATATACAGCAATGAAAAATAGCAGCCTTTCTTATTTTGTATATGAAAATCAACAAAAAGCATGGATGAGAACAGATTTAAGTTGGTTGTTGACAGGAAATGGTGTGTTTTACTTTTTCATTAAGATGAGAAAGAGGAGGAATAAAGTCCATAATGTTAAATGAGCCTGTGTGTTTGTTTTATTTTGGTCAGATTTTATGTATTCGCAGTATATTTAACTGCATCTCACCCGGATTAGATTCTGTCACATGCACACACCTTACCTGTAATTCCTGGACCTTTTTATAAACCTTTGCATGATGCTGCTGTTTGTTTGAGATTTGCTATAAGTAATTATTACAAAATAAATCAATAACTTCCGTACAAATGAAATGTATTGTGAAGTTATTTAGACTCCGTTAATTGTTATGAAGTGTTATTTCATCCTTATTTTCAAGAATTTTATAGTTAATTTTTATTTCCTATTGTATTTTATTGTACAATGTTATTTTTCTCTAAATTTTTATTTTACTTTATGCCACTTTATATTTCATAATGTCACTTTTCTTGTTAGTGATGTTGTCACCTTTCACCCAGTCACATGTCCCCTGCCTCTTAAGTAAACAAGCTCAATAACTGCTAGGCAGTTAGGGTTAGGGTTCCTGAGGCAAATATCTGGCTCAAGTATCAGAATCAGAAAGATTTATTGCCAGGTAGTCTTTTTTTTTTCTTTTTTTTTTTACACGTATGAGAAATTTGTTTTGGAGATAAGGTGCTACACGTAGACAAACATACAGTTGACATAAATAACTTTAGAAATATATAAATTATATATAAGTTATCAAAGAAGAATAAAATGATAGAATATATAATATAATACAACTGTGCAGAGAAATAACAATATGGCAGATATTTACATGTGCTGAGTAGCTGATCACACAAAGTCCAAAACACGGTAATTCAAACAGAATCCAAAATCCAAAACAAAACTCAAAAAGCAAACTACAATAATCCATAGACAGGACAAGGCAGGGCACAAGGCAGGACTGAGCAACAAACTGCAACACAAGGTACACACTGTAATGACCGGATAAGGACTAAACAGGAACACCTGGTACATATACACACACGGGACTAACAAGCAGGGCGGGGGCAACACAGGTGACAGGGATCGAGGCAGGCAGAGAGACAGCAGGGAAAACAGAGAGAGGCAGGCAGGCACAGACAACGAAGGGGAACAAAGAGGCAAACAGGCCGTGTGTTAACTGGGGGAACAGATGGAACACAGAAGTACACAGACCAGGAGAAAACACTAAAGACATGAACTAAGGTACAGGACTAAGAACTAAGATACGAGACAAGACAGATAGTAAGTAACTAATACATGAAACTGTGACAGAACTGAAATCAGGAAAATACCAAAACATAACAGATTAACAGATACCTAACTGATAAATGAATAAACTCACAACTAAACAGAACAGATGACATGACTAACATGCAGATACAAAACCAAAACCCTCAGAATAAACACCCAAAAACACAGCACTCAGGACAGGATCGTGACAGCCAGCTGCTAACTGTGTCTTTCTGCTTTTTGTGGCTATTGGCTATAGTTGTTTTTTCAGAACTTGTTAAAATGCTAAGAGATGGTGAGATGGAACCGAAACAGAAAGGTTGTCTACCTACTGTAAAACAAAAACAGAAATGAGCTGAAAGATGCTAAGGGACAATGTCATGGGGAGCTGACAACTATCCAACTACACTTCTCTGTGAGTTCATCACTACATGAGACCCTTTTTACATTACACATTTGATCCATTGTTATTATAAAGATGTTGATTATAGCCACAACTGCTGGACACAAGATCTCTCCTACTTAACTGAAAATGTCCTTTCTCAGTGTACGTGCACTGTAGTTGTCAGAAAACCCTGTTCACATGTATCGTTGTAAAACTCAGACTTGAGTAGAGCACAGAGAAACTTTCCAACTCTAGTGTCACATACATTATTCTGCACAGCGAAGAACAAACATGCCAGCAAAACAGATTTTTGAGTGGAGGAGGATTTTGATAAACCTGCAAAACTACCCTGTATGAATAGGAATTTTTTTGATGCATGGAGGTAACATTGACCACCAAGTATTAATATCTGCACAGCTTGGCATGACTGTAAGACAGTGTAGATTTTTGTGACAGGAGTCCCTCAGGTGAGCATCACCTGTATCCCTACTCAGCTGTAAAGCAGGTAAGGCTCAGTCACCCCTGACCCCTGCCGCCTCCATCTCTGCTGCCCTGCTGTTTGTATCGCTGTTTCCACACTACAAAGTAGGCTGACCAGAAAGTAAAGACTCCCAGCCAATACTTCCACTTCACTATTACACACACACAGTCACACACAAGCACAATAGCACCATTAAATATTCACAAGCATCTCTTTGGTCTAGGAGAGGGGGACTGAGTGGGAGGCTTTATGAGAGTGAGAGAGAAAGAGAGAGGGGCTCTGAGTTGACACTGCTGGCCTTTAAGATGCCTTAAAGATGTCTCGCCAGAATGAATTGTGGATGGAGAGATTCTGCTTTGGAATAACCTGAAGAGAAGAGGAAGGATGGAGGGATAATATTGTGGAGAAGAAGACGAAACAAAGGTACGGTCGACTGGGTGTGCATTGTGTGAAGCAGGCATGACACTTGATGCTGCTTGGCTCCATATGGCATGGCTAAGTGTGAGTTTGTGCGTGTGTGGTGCCTGCCAGTACACATAAGCAAGAACTGGGTGTTTTAATTAGAGTCCTTTTATAAGCCTTGCTTTTGTGTAGTTTTGTGCCATCAGTATGTTGTTTAAAGCCATAAACTGTCGTAACAAGTCCAAGTTTGAGAAAAAGTAGTTTGCAGACTAGCTGGCCACCACCTAGCTCATTTTAAACAGATTCATTGTGACCTGCAGTTTTCTCAATGTAATTAATACTAACCCAACCAAGTGGGTTTTTATTTACCATAGACCTACAGCTCTATGGCAAATTATTTGACAATTTGATTACTTTACAGACAGAAAAATACATGGCAGCTATTTAGATTATCAACTAATTGTTTAAGCAAAAATGCAAAAAACCCAAACTGTTTTCAGGCTTTCAAATCTGAAGAGTTTGTGCTTTTCTCTGTTTCATAATAAACTGCCTATCTTTGGGTTTTGGACTGTTAGTTGGACAAAAGACAAATTTGAAGAATATTGGGCTTTTCCCAGAGCCATATTGGGCTCTGGGAAACTGTGATCATCATTTTTTTCATTAATTTGTGACATTCTATAGACCAGGGGTGGCCCAGCTGTTTTGATTGTGGGCCAAAATATATATGAAGCCACGGCGATATTCTGAAATATTTGGCATTCACTCACTGTCCTCTGTCCTCTTCCACTAGTTTAGTAGATCAAGTAGTTACTAAAATGGCAGCACCTCTAATGTTCAAACTAAAAAGTCCAATGCACATACACGGCAACTTATCAGAAATAACCTCAAGCAATATTGTAGTTTATTTTTTTTTAAATTGCAGAGGGCCATTTAAAATCAAGCAGGGGGCTGTTGTTGGCCTGCAGGCCGTGGTTTGGCCTTCCCTGCTATAGACCAAACAATCTATCAATGAAGAAAATAATCGGCAGAGTAATTGAAAATGAATAAGAAATTAAGGTTAATTGCAACCCTATTTGAAAACATTATAGACTGAGCTTCTATGAGCTTTCTTCCACGAATCCTTTTCACTGCACAGTGTCTTACTTTACTGAAACCTAAGAGCTCCTCTCTCAGTGTTACAATAATAATATAACATGACAATAATTGTGTTATGTTAAATGTCATATCAGGTGGAAAGTCACTGCTACTGATAGGTTACTTTTTGTTCGATACGAGGCATTCAAAAAATGTGTGCAACCAAATGTGCAACCATGAAATAAGTTTATCTCTTTTTCCAACTGACTGAATATCACCAAACTTTTTTCTAGGTGTAGTAATTGTGACTGGTATTAAATGAACCAATGAAGCGATGCCTCCATGACTCTTAACTGCAGCACACCACGGCTAATTAACTTAATAGCTTCTCTCGTTTTAACAGTGATTACTTGTCAGATTTCATATTATGGCACAAATTGTACAAATTTGCTTCAGTTCCACCTAGAAAACAGCGTTTTCTCTAGTACTGCCTTGCATCACTGTTTTTTGTTGTAGAAATGACAATTACTGGACAATTTTCAGGAGACTTGACAGATTTGGATTAGAAGACAATGGTCACAGTGTACCATTGTGTGTTTATTGTGCTTTCATCTGTTCTCCAGTCGTACTTGTACTAAATGCACCAGCAGTACAAAATCCATAAAAAATATTTACACACATTTATTTGAGAGTTATTTAACATTAAATACACATATTAATTTTCAGCAGCCATCCAACAGCCAGCAAACAACTATAATCAACAAGTTGGATGGTAGAAAGTAAACAGTACCAACCATAGGCCAACATCACCAGCAGATGAGAAATGGTTCAGGACCCTGTTTACTTGGTCTCTTCTGCCCTCTTCTGCTTCAGCCAGTTCATTACATGGAGCTGAGAATCAGGTTATCCCAGCATGTGGTGCATTTGATAGGTGATTAACTAAAGATCAGAGGGAAACATTGACTTATCTTCAATCACGTATAGACACACTGTGGGGTAAATTAAATTTGTGTGAGATTCCATTAAATTCCATTAAATTCCATTAAAGGGGTGTTATTATGCTTTTTGGCTTTTTCCCTCTCCTTTATTGAGTTATATATCTTTTTTGTGCATGTAACAGGTTTGCATAGTGAA